>JANHFX010002758.1:0-21489 GCA_027560015.1 Chloroceryle amazona
AAATATATATGTAAGAAAAAATTATTTTTTTTTGAGTAATTCTAGGAGTGAACTCCTCTTGTTTAAGATGTCGGGGTTCGTACGTGTATGTTATGCTCTTCTGACATATTAGACATCTAGTATGCAAGAAGAGTATACCTTAAGATTTTTCATCTTGTCAGGACTTTGCTTTGTATCAAACAAAATGTGCATTACCTGTTATCTGAGTGTGGAGCGCATGAGATTTCTTAATGTTCTTACAGTGGTATGGCTCATTTTACTACAGTAAAGCACTATGATATGTAACAGTGAACTATAAATTAATAAATAATAAACATAACCAATCCTGTAGGCTCTTCAGACAATATGAGCAGCCTAAAGTGAATACCTTTTCAACCATTTACTCAAATGTTTTTTTTACAAGATAAGAGACAAATGATAATACAGATAATTTCATATGGCAAGTTTAGAACCACCTATTTGAATTTATTGTTATAATTCCAAAATGATTGCCATTTGATCTTTACTAAAGGTAGGAATTTAATGTGACCCCAAAAAGCTAGAGCACACATGTTGAAACCTTTATAACTGCTGCTCCTGCTGCTGCACATACGTCCATGCATTCAGTTGGTAAAATTTTGATAGTGCTACATAAAACCATGAGGAAGATGCTGCCAAGTCCTTGTTCAATGCTTTTAAAGTGTCTATGTCAAAATAATTTTTTCATATGTGTTTTCTTATGGTATTTTTTAAGCATAAGAATTCTGCTATTTTGCAGCTTTTATGTTTTTATTAGCCTGATAGAAACAGCTGTGTCTTGGGTCACTGGGCCACTTTTTATTTATAATTCTGTAGGCGTGAATAATGATCATAATGTAAACATGATCACTCATTGAACAGTCACAAGTGTCAGAACAGAATAGAATTTAATGGAAGGCAATGTCTCAGTCCCACTTAATACTGCCTTAAACTCACAGTATGTTAATTAAGACTATGAGAACATAGACCACTACACAATCCTAGCAAATGTATCTTCTACTAAAATATTAAAAGGTAAAGATGCATAAGGTTGATAATAAATGGTAGTAACATTAGTAAACATGTGAACAAAAATAATGTTGATCTTAAATTAGACAATCTTTTATTGATAGGTTACATATAGAAACACTACCAAACATAAAAAATTAATAAATTTGTGTGTGTGTACAGAGTCCTGTAATCTTTCTTTGGACATGCTAATAAGTCATTTCAGATGCTGTAAAGAATTTCTCCAAATACAAATACATAGGTAATTTTTCAACACGTTTCTCATTTTTTAAGAAACAAAATTATTTGATTTATTACTTTATTCTAGAAAAAATAAAGCTATTTGTAATAATACTTTTTTTATGCAAATATTCTTATATAAAACACAGAAAATAATTCATTCAAGAATGAATTCCTGAATGGAAAACACAATTCTTTGAAAGAAGACACACCCTTAAGTTATAGGATCCTAAAGTCTGAAAGTGAGTCAGGCTATCTTAGCCCTTGCTGTCTTCATGCATTGCATGGAGACTCTTAACCATGGCTGTTTTATGCTGCAGAGGATAAATTAGCTCTTTGTGTTAAAGAACATATAATTTTATTAAACTCTGTAGTTCTCAGAAATTTATGGACTCTACAGTTCAGGAAAATCTTTCCAGTTTTTATAACCAAGTGATTTTCACAGAATCACATGATCACAGAATGGTTTGGGTTGGAAAGGACCCTACAAGGTCATCTAGTACAACCCCCTTGCAAGGAGCAGGGACATCTTCAACCAGAGCAGGTTGCCCGGAGCACCAACCAACCTCACCTGGAATAGTTCCAGGGATGGAGCATCTACCACCTTGCCTGGCAACCTGGGCAAGGGTCTTACAACCCTCAGTGTAAAAACTCTCTTCCTTCTCTCTAGTCTAAATATCCTTATTTTTGTTTAAAAGCATCACCCCTTGTCGTATCACAACAGTCCCTGCTAAAATGTCTGTCCCCATCTTTCTCACAGACCTCTTTAAGTACTGAAAGGCCACAATAACATTTCTCTAGACCATGTCACTAAGCACCACATCCAATCTTTCTTTAAACACCTTCAGGGATGATGACTCCACCACCTCCCTGGGCAGTCCATTCCAGTGTCTAATCACCCTTTCCATAAAGAAATGCTTCCTAAGATCCAACCTAAACCTCCCCTGGTGCATTTTCAGGCCATGCCCTCTCATCCTGTCACTAGCTGCCTGGGAGAAGAGCCTGACCTGTACCTGACTACAACTTCCTTTCAAGGTAGTTACAGAGAGTGATGAGGTCCACCCTGAGTCTCCTCGAAGCTGAACAACACAGATCCCTCAGCCTCTCCTCGTAAGAATTATATCTCTAAACCTCCTAGCCACACTATTCCTGATACAAGCCACCATGCCATTGGCCCTCCATGCCACCTGGGCACACTGCTTACTCATGTTCAGCCCGTAATCAAACAGTACTCCCAGGTCCCTCTCTGCCAGACCACTTTCCAGCCACTCATTCCCCAGCCTGTAGTGCTGGTGGGGGTTACTGTGGCCAAAGTGTAGGACCCTATACTTGCTCTTGTTAAACCCATATTATTGGCCTCAGCCCATTGACTCAGCCTGTCCAGGTCCCTCTGCAGCATCTCCCAACCCTCCAGCAGATTGACACTCCCCCCCACCTTAGTGTCATCCAAAAATTTACTAATGGTACACTCGATCTCCCCATCCAGGTCATCAATAAAGATGCTGAATAGAACTGGACCTAGTACCTGACCCCTGGGGACACCACTGGTCACTGGACACCAATTGGATGTGGCACCATTCACAACCACTCTCTGTGCCTGGTGATCCATCCAGTTCTTATCCCAGCAAAGAGTGCACCTGTCCAAGCCATGGGCTGCCAGCTTTTCGAGAAAGATGCTGTGGGACACTTCATCAAAGGCCTTGCTGAAGTCTAGGTAGACCACATCAACAGCCTTCCCCTCATCTACCAGATGGGTCACCCAGTCATAGAATGACATTAAATTGTTTAGGCAGGACCTTCCTGTCCCAAACCTGTGCTGGCTGGGCCTGACACCCTGGTTGCCTTGTACATGCTGATTGATGGCACTCAGCATGATCTGCTCTGTAACTTTAACAGCCATCAAGGTCAGGCTGACAGGCCTATAGTTTTCTGGATCCTCCTTCTGGCCCTTCTTGTGGATGAGTGTCTACCTGGCCAACATACAGTCATCAGGGACCTCCCTGGTTATCCAGGACTGGCGATAAACGATGGAGAGTGGCCTAGACAGCTCTTGCTCCAACTCCCTAATCACCCTAGGATGAATCCCATCCTGAACCATAGACTTGTTAGGATCTAAGTAGCATATTTTATTTCAATGTAAATCATAACATGATTTGATTACTGTCAGGGTATGCAGAAGATCTGGAGGGTCCCTGAGCAAGGAATTAAGTAATTAGATATTTTCTTCAAATGAAAAGGTCATAGAAATGAAACAGAGTCATTGGCCAATCAGATGCTAAGTTAGAAATGGAAAGGTTAGTCTGTAGAGGATTAATACAGTATATTTCCAGGAATGTTAGTTTCAAAAGAAGAGAAGTTAAGGTTTAGGTTGGAATCATTTTTTGGGCTTTTTGTAAAATGAGGGGGAAACTAATCTTTTCAAGGAACACAAAAGGAAAGAATGGGTTTAATTAAAAAAAAAAAAAAAAAAAAAAAAAAAGGAGAAGGAATGTTTGCAGCCTTAGGGTATTAATAAGGCTTAATTATTCATAGAACAGCCTTGTTCATTTGCTCTAAAAGAGATGATTAAAAAACCTGGAGCTGAGAAAGTACTTTCCTTTGGTTTCTTCAACAAGTTACAGGCCACATATTTTTTCCAACTTGGTATTACGAAGTCAGCATGCCTCATGCAGTGAATGCAGGAAAAAGGCATTTGGTAAACTCCAGGCAATGTTGTTGGTTTGTTTGTTTGTTTGTTTTTTCATTTAAAACAAATAAAGTTGAGATAAAAAATAGGTGATCACTGTTTATGGAAAAGTGCCTCCACATCAAAATACTAACATGACCAGTAATAGGTTTGAGGGTTGTTTTGTTTCTGACTTGAGATTCATTCTAGATGCAAAATAACATCTAGGCAGCAAATTAATGTCAGCATCATCATGATCATCAGATAAAATGACCTGTAAAAAAGATAACATCATTTCAAAAATTTTTTTTTATTAACCTTAATCATAATTTTTTAACTTACTCTATATGTTCTACAGAAATTTGAAACTGATTCCATAGAATATAGTGAGGAGGATCTAAAAGTATTGAAATGACCATAAGACAAAAAGAAGGAACAGATTTCCTAACATAAATGCAAAGAACTTGTGGATTAATCCTAAAATTAGTTAAACATGCATGAAAATAGTGTGGCCACCAATAAATAGTAAACTATTAAAATCAATTATTAGATTGAAATATTTGAAATAATTTGAATTAATTTCAATTGGAACTGAAATATTTTTTAATAAAATCTCTACCTCTTTCTATTATTACAAAAAAAAAAAAATAGAAAGGCATAACAGTGGTAAGCATATATTCAGTATGAAGAAATTCTAAGAGTTCATGTATGATGTGGGAAGAGAAGATTTTTCTTTCTCATAATCTTGCACATTTTCAGGCCACAAAGGAATAGCAGAAACAGCTTTGACAGGAAAATAACAAATTCTATCCTTGTCATATGATTTCAGGGTTTAATGGCATTATTAACAGAGGAGAGCTTGGGCATGTGGCAATCATTAGAATAAATAAATAAATAAATAAAGCTGTGACTTTATAGAAGGATATTCTTTGGAAGATTTTAAGAAAAAATGAGTCTTTGCCAGGACAATGCTCATTATAACATTTCCTTGCCAGAATTACCTTCCCTAAGAATTCTAAAAGCAAAAAAAACTTTTCAAGTTTTTGTGTTTGCTAAACACCAAAACTTATGTTTGCAGAAGCTCCAGCTTATTCAGACAATAACTAATTGAGAAACATAAAATATCTCTGAAATTGCAAGGTGAAAGTCAAGCTCATACACATCCATAGGAATGAGTGTAAGGTTTCCCCTCCTGACCAGCAAACTTATTACTGATGACAATCTAATGATTAATTTGTGCACATGTTATATAAGCCATCACAGCTTTTCACAGGGAAAGGTAGTCTACTGTCATAGCAAAACATCTTAAAATCTAAGAACTAGTGGGATTGATCCTTTTGATGAGTTATTGTTCTTAAAGGTTTTTACCTGCAGTGAGATTCAGATGTTCTTTTTGGTTGAAAGAGAAAAATTACATAATAGCCTTGCTGTAAAAAAACAGATGAAAATCCATCTACCTAGCAAAATTGCCCTAAAGATGGTATGATTTAGTGCGTATTTAAATAATGATTTCACAGCAGTGGTAGAAAATCATCAGATCAGAACTGCAATGTATTAATAAAGCTGTGTAAAACAAGATTGAACAATAGCTCTAAGCAATTGCATCTTCCCCTTGTTTACATGAATATTTCCTTCCCCATCTCATTATTTTCAAAGAGAAAAACAAATGTTTCCTGAAAAGATTTGAGAAGACTCTTCTGAAAAAGACTTTTAAGGGGTTCTGCTCACTCACTTAAGCCTTAGGAAATTAATCTGTGCCTCATCAGCATGTGAGATATTTCTCAACCTTTTCAGAGATGGATTTTTCATCCATTTCTGCAAATCTTATGTTTAACATTATGTGCCTTCACTTACGAATCCAGAAAAATTTACAGATTTGCATAATATACATACTTTCTTGAAAGAAAAGAATGATACTGTGATAAGTAAATTACTTATTTTTTTTTCTTTTCTGTTTTTAATTAAGTAGGGTTAATGTTTCCAGCATGTTTTGATTCTCCAGAAGGAGAATTTTATACTTATCCTGAAGATTTTTATACTAATCATGAAGATTTTTATACTTAGAAATAGTTATACTGAATTAGTATTATTTTTTTTTGATGTGTTTACATTTTAATCTTAGAAACAAGAAAAGGAAACAAGAAAAGGTAAAAAGATTAAATAGGCTTTTTTGCTTTCTTAGAGAATGTCCATGACTGTAAAATCCATGAAAACACATTGCATTTCTCCCATATGTTGTCTTTGTTAACAACATTCTTAAGTCACTTCAGGAATAGATAACTGTTTTACCATACACACTATCCACTGCCAAAGCATCAAGACACATTGCCAGCTTACAGTACCAACTGTTTGAACACTGATTTCTGCTGTTTTCTTGCAAACTGCAAGAAAACTGCAGAAAACTGTTTTTAATGAGACCTTTATGTTTTGCTCTTAATCCCTTTACACAGTGGTTAAAATGTAATTAAATACTTAATTTACAGACCACTTTTTAAAAGAAAAATAACTATATCTACCTCAACACAAATTAATTTTATAAAGTTTTTGAGATCATGTGTTACACTATATACCTCAAATGGCCAAATTAATTTTTGTATCATAAATGATACTTATTTATTGTCTGTAAGGTTCAGATGTATATATGGAACAGTTTTCCAAAGTGAGCGAGACCTGCTATGATGAAGGGAAGAGGTGGAAGGGAAGAGGCACAGTCAGCCTGTATTTATCGTAGTGGCTTGCTCTAGTGCCAGCGAGTTCTCTGAGGATCACAGTTATATTCAAGCTCCATTAAACTGTGTGAAAAGTTTCCTGGTCAATGGCCAAGCAGAGACTTAGAAAAACCATAACTTGTTTCTTGGTGGTGTTGTTTGCTTTGTAGTTGTTCATGAAGAAACGTGGGAAATGGACATTTCTCTTCAAGGAAAGAAAAACGATTACTAGCATTCACCAAATTTTAGAAACTTTCTTCTAGACATCAAATTTTCAAACTATTAGTTACTCCACCATTGCTGTCAGAAATGTGTGTGCACATCTTTTTATTTTGTCTGAGGATAATGAAACTTTATTTAAGACGAGTAATACATAAGAACAGAAGTGTCTATATGCAACTTTTAAAAAGAGGACTTAATACTTAGATGTGCCTATCTGCATTCTGGGATTGAAGATGCTCTTCACTGAGAATTGATGTAAAAAATGCAGGTTTTGGGTTCCCATTCAAAAGGTGTTTTTCAGAGGAAAAAAAAAAAAAAAGTGACATTTTAAAAATTAACTTCTTTTAAGCTGAGATATGTTCATATGTTCCTGGGTCTTATATTCTGAAGGTTAAGTCATTTTATAGTAGTACCATTCTGGTGGTATTATTCTGTGCATGCTTAATCTACTGAAAGAGAAATTGCCTCATTGAAAAATTTCTCTGAGGTAGATGCTGGAACATTGCTGATTTTCAAAAAAACTGTAAAGTTTGATAGGTTAAAGAGAGAAAATAATTTTAAGTCTGAATAACTTCAGATCACAAAAAAAGACCTATTAAGACTGTCTTAAATGGATTAAATTATTACCTTAAATATTTCAAGTCTGACTATAGCTTGATTCTGAAGGAGAATGAGCAGTTTGATTCAGACTCTAAAGGACATAAGTATGCAGAGAAATTTCATAGAATCATAGAATGGTTTGGTTTGGAATACACTTTTAAAGGTCATCTAGTGAAATCTTCCTGCAGAGAGCAGGGACATCTTAAACTACATCAGATTGCCCATAGCCCTGTCCAGTCTGATGTTGAATGTTTCCAGGGATGAAGTATCTACAGACTCTGTGGTCAGCCTGTTCCAGTGTTTCACCACTCTCACCTTAAAATATTTCTACCTTATATCTAGTCTGAATCTACCCTTCTTTAGTTTAAAACCATTACTCCTTGTTCTATCACTACAGTCCCTACTAAAAGTTCCTTGACACACTCCAGGAGACTCCTGGATTGCCTGGAATTTGCTTTGCTATTCTTCCAGCAAATGTCAGGGTGGTTGAAGTCACCCATCACAACAAGAGCCTGTGAGCACGATGTCTCCTGTAGCTGGAGTGAGAAGCCTTCAGCAATAGACTTCCATTGATCAGGTGGCCTGTAGTAAACACCGACCACAAGCTGCCTCAGTCACTAATTCTTACCCATAAGCTTTCAACCTACTCATGGCTCATTAGAGACAGCTCTTCACAGTGTATCCATTTCTTGATATAGAGGGTAACTCCCTCATCCCTCCTTCCCCACCTATCCCTTCTGAAGAGCTTGTAGCCATCAATAGCTGCACTCCAGTCAAGGGATTCATCCCACCAAGTTTCATTAACGACAATCAGGTCATAGATTTCTAGCAGCACGGTGGCTTTTAACTCCTCCTGTTTGTGTACATGCTGCATGCATTGGTGTAGAGGCATTTCAGTTAGGCTGTGTCAGCTTTTTAGAGGAGCACACCTTAATTCCTTTGAAGTATTTCACTGGTGTTACCCTGTTGGCTCCTATTACCTCAGGAGCCCTGGGCTTCCCTCTGTAAGAATTCAAGTGCACTTCAGTTTACCCAGCAAGCCTCAAAGCAACAGTCTGAGGGCCCTCACTAGCACCCCGTAAGGAGATCTGGTGCCATGTAGACCATGTCATTGTTGAAAAATACAAAATTCTGGTGATGACACCTGCCACAGAGCCATGTTTTAACAGACTGAATATATCTGCTTCTTCCAGTATTGCTTCCCACAACTGAAAGAATAGAATAAAACATTACCTGTTCTCCTAAGTGTTTTACTAAATGTCCCAGGCCCTGAAATCTCTTTGACTGCTCTTGGACTACCCACATGGAAGAGCAATAATGGGTAATAGTCTGATGGCCATACCAGGCTGAGAAGTTTCCCACTGATGTCCTTCAAGCATGCCCCAGGGAAGCAGCGGACTTGCCTAAGAGAAGAGTCTGTCCAGCATATCAGACCCTTTGTTCCCCTCAGAAGGAAGTCACCTAAAACTGTAAAACAACTTTTCTTCCTGTGGAAATAGTCTTAGAATCATAGAATGGCTTAGGCTGTAAGGGACCTTAGAGACAATCAAGTCCAACCTCCCCTCTATGGTCAGGAATGCCTCTTCAACTAGACTAGGTTGCTCAAGGCCTTAATGATAAAGGGATTAGGCCTCTCTGACTTCAGCAACACCTCTGATGTAGAAGGACCATCATCCACATCATCAGTTGACTGACCTTCCATATCCAGATCTTCATACCTGTTGTACAGAGGCACCTGGGAAGGAGATGTGGACAGGGAGGTGCTTCACCTGCCACCTTGAACATAGGCTTACCTCCATTTACTTCTTTCTTTTTAAAACCTTTTCTACTTAGGAAACATGTAATGGAATATGTAGTATTTTTATCTCATGGACTAAGTTTTGCACAGACTTTAACATGTTAACATTTATGTGACTGACACTTCAGTTTTTTCATTAGATATAATTGTGTCTTTTACTATGATAAAAAATGTTCAGAATACCAAGAATTTTAATGTTATATCCAAAAATTTCTGGTTATACTACAATTATTAAAAATTATTGTCTACTTTATTCTGTAAGTGGCCTATAAAGTCTCATTTAATTGTTTACCTCCTTCTAAATGGAATAATCTTATTGAGCAATTATAAATCCATATGTTTGAAACAGTCCAAAAGACCTATTAAAAGTGAGGTTTCTCTAAGATCTCTATTTCATGTAAATTGTTAAATTATCATGTGCCATAATACAAACATGACCAGATTTTAAATGTCAGGAATGAGACAGGAAAGTTAGGAGTTTCCTGACCCTGAGTTAAGAAATTACTTTCTAAAAGTATATTGAATTTGAGGTCTATATTGCTTTGAGCAAAACTGTTTAACAGTGTAAGAAAAAGCCACAAACAAAAGAATATTCTTTGATAAGCAAAAACTGCTAATATTTTATCTGCCTCCAAAAGCTCCTGCTGTATTTCCAGTATCTAGGTCACACAGGTCAATTTCTAATACCTAAGTTTCCTGCCTCTATGGATTCAACTAAAGTGTCTGTTGTCCAATGGTTATTTTTAGCTTATAGATGTATAGGAAATTACAAGCTGAACTGTCATTTCTTATTTAGCTTTTGCTTAGGACCTCAACATTTTGGTCACTGATTATTCACACTTTGATCACCAGATGGTTGACTGAGCATTCTGGCAATGGCATTCTACACCATTTTCTATGCAGGAGGTAACAGGAGTTACAAAGTCAGGTGGTTGACAGGAAGAAATTCTAAGAATCAATATTTCAAGTACTTATATATATCTATTTACATGGCAGTCAAACAGGAGTACCTTCTCAGATAAGAGTTACTGGTAACTGGATCTACATAGCCTATAAAAACATTCTTTACAAATCAAAATAACAAGCTAAAATTAAATTAATCAGTTCTTGATTAATTCTTGATTAATTAAAACTTGGGGCAAATCTCAACTATAACCTTACCTTTTCTTGTTGTTGTTGTTGTTGAGTAAATGTTCTGCAGCCACATTTTTATTTAAAATCCTGTCTTCAAGTAGCAAAAACTCTCATAATTTCAAAAATTTTGAATAGATTGCAGCTTACTCTTAAAAAAATCTTGTGCACAGCTAGCTAAGTAAATTGGAGCCCTTTGACTAAAATTGTATGTAATGTTTTCCAGTTTGGGCTGCTTCTCTATTTCATCATTTCCTTAAGAGTTAATAGAAAATTAGAAGTAATCTCTTTGCACAGGAGTCAACTAGTACATATAGTCAAATCACATTTAGGTCAGAGGCACTTAGGGATAATTCTGCAATACCAGCTGGTGCACATTCCTCCTTGCAGACCATTGACGAGTGTCAACAGAGCTGTCTAACTCTACTGACCCCAGAACACACCATTTATGAAAAATGCACATCATTGCACTGTTAAACTGTTCCTGTAAAACTCTGAATAGTCTTCAGTTGCCATAACATATGCAGCCAGGCATTCTCAAATATCAGACATCTACAGTGATGTAATTATATTTTTTTGTATATTCTGACATCCAGCCAGGATACCATTAGGGATATGAAATGGCATTAATTGCTTATGTTTAAGCAATTGAATCACACTAAGTGTATATAATTACTCGTGGAACCTTGTAAAATCACAGGTTTTGTTTTGATTTTACTGCAGCTATGTTTTGGATGCATTTACATGAAGGTTTTTGATGCCTTTATAACTGAAGTGAACCCAGTCATCAAGGAAAATAATGATGTCAGTGTGTTCACAGACCCCATTTTCCTCCCAAATATGCCTGCTGATTTTCCATTTATTCTATGGAATTACTGCACTCAAATGAAGAGGCTATGCCAGCTCTGAATTTTACCTATTGACTTCAACAGGAGTTCTATATGTGTAATGCTCAGATGTCTATGGAGTACACATATAATTATCTCTGACTGGTAGATAGCACAGGCATATTGGTATGTACTGGCATTACTTACGTACTCTGTTCCAGCAATAACAACTGAGGGATAACATCTACCACTTTTCTCAAGCAGTGTGTATATAGTGAATGATCCCACTGTAACCAAATGGATTTATAACTCTTTACCATATTGACATTGCTTCTATACTATTGCAGAGTTGTTCTCATTGGAATTGATATTCTATCAGTCTTCCATGCAGTGTAAGTAACCATATTGATTCCCTATTACCCACATCTTGCTTGAATAACTGCCAAATTTTTCATATGAATCTCAGCTAAATTTATTAGGGTCTGTAGCTTGATGGCCTTATCTCACACACTCTCTCTCATTTAGATTTAACATCTTTGATTTTTTTTTTTTTTTTTTTTAATGTAGTCTCACATGAGCATTTAACAACACTGACTCTAACCATTGATTCTTTGTATTAAGGAGAAACTCTTCAGTTGTTGTCCATTAAGAGCACCTCATGATCTGTTTTTTGAAACTGGCTAGCTAGCCTGATCTGTAAATTGTGCAGTGTTTAGTTTAATGCTCCTTATATAACTGCAAAGTGAAAGTTTTAGAGAAGATTATTACAAAAAGGTATAACATTGTTAGTGTACTTACAGTATACGAATAGATGTTGCATGGCTGCAGCAGCTGCATTGGAAAGTCAGTTGTTCCCTTGTCATACAAGTAATGGATTTTCCACTAATCAAAATGTCCTGCTAAGTTTATTAAAAAAAAAAAAAAGAGGAAATGCTCATGACTTTAAAAATTCGTTAACCACAAGTAAGTACTTCACTGGTTGTGAGTATATTGTACCATGCACTTATTTTTATTTTCTGTTCCATTATATGAGCTGAGTCATCTAATGTTTCCTTCTCTAATTCCTCCATAGATGCAGTTAATGATCCATGTGACTCAGCAATGGCCCCCACTATTGGTTGCCAATGCAACCTCTGATAAAAATGATAACTGGACATGGGGACTCATTGTAGTACATCTGAACTGGTAGCATATTAGGTACAAAATATGTTTTTTTTCAAAAACTCATATGATATTTTCTAGAAACTACATAGTATACTTTGAAAAACTTTTTTTTTTTTTTTTCCTCTGGAACTTTAGTTTTAGGTTGAGCATACTGGATCTTTTTCCTTAGGTGTAAGAATCTTGGTGAATGCAAAGCATCTGAAAATTAAGAGGTGTTAAATGACTTGTCTTCTTCACTTATCCAATTTACCTGGTAATTTCCCATATCAATTCTACACATGATTAAGTGTCAATTTGTATTAAAACTTGGCTAGTATATTTTACATTCTAATTTCCAGTATGACCCTGTTTGAAATATACCATAGCTTATAACTTGTCGTTATAAAGATGGTTGATTATCATCACCACGATATTTGTGGTATCAGATATGCACTAGGTAAAACAAATATTGAGCAACATAAGGGATCAGATTCTGTAAACAAAATTTCTGGTTCTTAGAATCCTGGAAATTAAATAAGAAAACTGAGTATAAATACCAAAAATACAGAGCATAAGGGACAATAATAATGAAAGAGAATCAAAATACTTACAAACATTTCACTGCAATGCTAATGGTTTGATTTGCTGCTTTTATTACACAAGTTAAAGGAAATACAACATCTCTGTCTTATTGCAACATTTTTTATTCAACTAACATTATCATCTTTAATGAGATAATAAAACCTCTATAGGTCAAGGAGAACCGTGATTCAAGCCAATTTCAGGAAGCTGCTGATGTTAGCTTCAGTGACATGAGTTTAATATTACATCTAGAATCTGAAAATCCTCTTTGTATATTTTTTTTCCCAAATGCTACTTATTTCACACTTGGTGCACCTCTGAGAAAATCTTATACTTAACAGCATCTGTGCCATCAGTTAGAATGCTAGACACACTGGATGTAAGAAATACACTACTGTATGTGGTCTGCCTGAACTTTATCTCAGAGAAACCTTTAAGCCCACGGGCCACAGAACTCTGTGTTTTGATCTTTTTTTCTCAACTGAGATGATAGAAAAATAGTTAAATAGCCCTTGTGACTGTAGTGTCTTTTCTGTAAGCCATTTTTTGGGATGTCACTGAACAGTAGGCAGTTATGAAATAAGGAAAGAGGTTTTTTTTCTTTCTCATTATCTCTTTCTGAGAAGAGACTCATGAAGGAAAACAAAACAAAACAAAACAAAAACCAGTTTTTATAGTTGTGCTTGGAGAAACCTGTGATGGAGTAATTATACCTTGTGTCTTAGAACAAAGTTCTCTGAAGCTGTAGCCGAGCACTGTAAAATCTTGCAACATTAGAAATCTAAATGCCATCTTCAGCTATGGAATGGTAAAGTTAGAAGGAGAGAGGTCTTCAAGCTGCATTCATTTTCATACATATCTTAGATGTTGACTGAAAAAAGAATTTCACATTTCTGCAGCTGTTTAAATTTTTTGCTGGCACAAAATGTAGAGAAAGAAACTCTCTTAAAATTCTGCTACTAACACAGGAAGAGTAAAGACTGTTAAATACCCAGGTTTTATCCACATGAAAGTCATTTGATTAATCATTCATTTGACTATAATTCTTTAGAGACCAGTGAAGTGTTACCTTTTCACAAACAGGATAATATTATACATTTTTCTTTTTAGCTTTTGACTACCTAATCACTGAATAATGAAATTACTGTGAGTTATGGTCTCCAGGCATATGGCTCACAAGGACTGGGGAGCAGGGCAAGCTGTGGTCAGGCAGGGAAGCCCCATCTCTGGGCATCAGGCACCTCAGACAGATCATAATGAGCCAAGACTTGGACAAAATGCTGGCCCATGGATGATGATATATACCAGCCAAACAATGTCTGTGGACAGACAGAGGAATAGCTGTAGGCAGGGTATGCCATCTGCCCCTTGAAACTGATTCAGGAAAAAGTGGCTCCAGACATGACTTAAGTAAGTTTATACTACTGCTGTACTCCATGTATGCTGGTCAGCCGGTCCCCCAACTGCGTTTTGTTAGATGGTTCTGATTTTCTTCAACTGACTGACAATACCCCCTAGGAATGGGAAGTCTGTGGGAACAGAGCCTGGCAGCCGTAGAGAGCTATGAGTCACAGATAGTACTCCTGCTCCCTGTGGCTGTGATAAAGCCTCTTGCATCTGTACCTGGATTGTGAAGGAGGTGATGGTTTTCCTTAAGTGCATATGCTCAGGTAGTATAATTCTGTCCAGCCACAAGCATATAAGAGTGACTTTGTCACCACAATCCTTTTACAAAGAAAAAAGCAGGCAAAGCCATTGTGTCTGATATATTCTGCTATGTTAGAAATAATTCTTTATTCATTTATATATTTGTCTTTTACTTTGCTTTAGAATCAGTCATCACAGAATCATAGAGTACCAGCTTGGAAGGGACCTCAAGGATCATCTGACCCACCCTTTACTGGGAAAAGCACAGTCTAGGTAAGATAACCTGGCATCCTGTGCAGCTGAATCTTAAAATTATCTGATGATGGGCATGCCACCACTTCCCTGGGGAGATTATTGCAATGGCTAATAGTCCTTATTGTGAAAAAATTTTCCTCATGTGTCCAATCAGAGTTTTCTATCCATTAACCCTCATATTTTCCATGGGACTACTTGCAAAAAAAGGAGTCTCTGTTATCTTTCTAACCACCTTTTAAATACTGGAACATAGTGCTAAGGTCTCCCATAAGCCGCCTTTTCTCAAGGCTGAACAAGCCCTGTTGTCTCAGCCTTTCCTTATATGGCAGGCTCCCTAGATCTTTGATCATCTTTGTGGCCCTTTTCTGGACCCTCTCTAGCCTATTCACCAAAAACTGAACACAATATTACAGGTGTTGGCTGACAAGCAAAGTACAGTGGGCTAATGACTTTAACTCAGCTGGTGATACCCTTCTTGATGCAACACAGCACCCTGTTGGCTTTTATTTTGCCAGAGCAGCACACTGCTTATATTGAGCTTGTTATCCACCAGAACTCCCAGGTCCCTTTCCAGAGAGCTGCTCCCTATACAGTTACATTACAGCTTGTACTAAATTCCTGGATTGTGTTTTCCTAGGTACAAGACCTTACATTTGTCCTTGCTGAACTTTATCAGGTTCTTCTTAACCCATTTTTCCAGTCTACATAAATCTTCCTGCAGCATGGCTCTCCCTTCCCAAGAGTCCACTTCCCCACTAAATTTGGTGTCATCAGCAAACTTTGTCAAGATGCAATTGGTCCCCAAGTGGAGATCACATATGAAGATATCAAACAGTGTTGGGCTCAATATTGATCCCTGGGGGACACTACTTGTGACAGGTTGGCATTTTGAATGGGAGTTGTTACCATCTTCTGGGTGAGACCTGTCAATCAGTTCCCCACTCACTGCACAGAGATTTGTCTAGACCATAGAATCTTTACCCCTTTACAACTTAATGGAAAGTTTTATTGATTTGAATGGAGTTGGGATTTTTCCATGTATCACAAATAAATTCTACTATTTTACACTAATTAGCAGAGACAAGTAATATATCTGGTAATTAGGACAGACATGTTTACCTAAATTATATCTGCCTAAATGAGAGGTTGATAGGTGCCTTAAAGACACAAGAGAAAGAAAGAACACAGTTTTTAAATAGGCTTACCCTAATAAAACTGGGAACGCATGCATTTTCTTACCTCTCAAGTTAATAGTAGTCTTAACAGCAGTCTAAAGTGCAGGTAACTTACTGCATATGTAGTTGTAAAAAATACTTTTTAATTTTAATTCTCTCATTATATGCACTCACAGAGAAGGTTATGTTAATCTCACTTCATATTATGTCAACGATAGAAACGCCACTTAAAGATTTTCTTCCTCAGAAGTGCTGATCATGAGCATAGAAGACTTCTTTGTGTTGCAGTCAATGCCCACGGAAAGACTTATTTGTATTGTAGTCAATACCCACTGCAGTCAAGGTTCCCATGTTTTTTGCAATGCCCCTAACCTGAATTCTTTGTTATAAGGCCTGTAGTTTGTAACACTCCACTGTAACTGAGTGGAATTTCTGTCACAGCTACAAGAAATGGTTTTGAAAATGGAGGCTGTGCCCTTGCTGTATTTAATTCAATTAAATCTTTTGCTGCCTCTAGCTTTATATTTCTGTTGAATTACATATTGATTATCTAAAGAAGCAGGACAATTTTCTGAGGGGAATGTGAAGGTTAGATAGATAGGGAAAAGACACTGGAGGACTTCTGTCACTTGAATAGATAAAAAGGATTGCTTGAGTTAATCTTGGTGAAAGTGCACCATAATAAAATAATTATGGAGTTGGGCATTACAGAATTAACAATTTGCTGACAGGAAAGAAAGAGTTAAATGTGTACCAGAGCATCTTCAGAATCAGGAACTACAGTTTACCTACCACTTGGTGTGCCTTTGCACTGTGGCTTTATACAAGCCCCCTTCACTATTGGCTAAATGCTAGTATTAATTGATACCTAGAAAATCTGAAACTATACTGCTATTAATCTGGCATAGTGGTATTTTCAGAATGGAAGTATCTGTTGATTTACACAAGTCTAACCAGAAAATACTGAAGTAGGAGTGGTAGCTGCTATTAACCTATTTTTGAACTCATGGGGGAAAAAAAGAAAAAAATCACTGAGTTTCGTCTCCCTGTTACTATCCCTAGTATTACTTCACACCTGATTGCTTTTTTGTTTTCCTAGTTTTCTGACATTTTTGCTTTGTGAGTTTTGGGGATTTTCCCTGCTTTTTGAAAAATTGATAAAACTAGTATTTTCACATTCAGTTTGACAACTAGATGAAATGAGAGAAAATGTTTACTTTTTAAGCCTCTCTAGAGTAAAGTCTGGCCTCATTCAGTCCCTAAGCACCACATTTCTAGATCTTTCCACTAATTATTAATACCTAACCGCACTAGGACATGAACATTTTTATACTTCGTCATCTTTTGGTTTTATGCTCCAAGTAAAGTTTGAAGATGAATTTACAATTAAGGCTGGTGTTTTGTTTGTTTTATGTTCATGTGTGGGATATTTTTTGTTTTATTTTGTTTGTTTGTTTCCTAGTTCTGGACTTTCCATGCACCTGGATGTGTGAAGCCATATATCTATATGCATGGCAGTGGGTAACTAACTGCATGTTGGAATTTTCTAACTTGAGCTTGGCTCATCTGCAAAAACCTGTTGAGAGGCTGCTGAGTGTACCATCTGCAGCAGGTGCTCAAAAAGGACATTCTGAGATGTGGTCCATATGTTTCTGAAGATTTAGCAATTGATAATGGAGGCCATCCGTTTGTCTGCATATAAATGTTTCTCTTTCTAGGACTGAATCCCCTTCCTTGAGTTCTTCATGGGTTCATTATTTTGCTCATTTTTACCTTCTTTTCTTCTTTCCTTCTGTCCAGCTCCTGAGCTCCTTTCTGGTTTTTTTTGATGTTTAGATTGTTGCGGCCTGTACAACTTTCCCTCTAATTACTTTTATCAATTGCTTAGTTCATGTAGGTATCAAACATCTGGGTTTAACTTTAGTAAAAATAAATTGATTCCCTACCCTGAAAGGGAAAATCACAATACTCGATAATGATCCTGAACTAGCTACTCACATTTGATTTTCTTTTTTTTTTTTTTTTTTCTAAAAGGGACAGGGCTGCTGTTACAAAGATTCCATTGGCAATGAGTACAGTCAAAATGCACACACTGATTATTGTTCTCTGGAAAGCCCACTATCTACTGTGAAGACCAGTTCATTAAAATGTGTCCTGTTTCTACAATACAGAAGCTTGTGAAAATCGCAAAGGTTGTACAGAGTATTTTTTTTAAACATTCCTTTAGGTCTGTGTGAAAGCAGAAAACTTCTCAGCAGAAAGTTGAGCTTCCTGAGGTATTCTAGGATTGATTAAAAGTAGTTTTGGTGTTGTTGTCATTTCCATATGTTGGCATGGAGATGATTTTTGAAAAAAAAAAAAAGAAGAGCTTTCTTAAGAAGTAATAAGATTATTTAATACAAATTACAGATGAAGACATGCACATGCTATATTCACACACACATGCCGAGATGAGTCTTCTGAATCTATTTTCTTGGGTTTAAGCAGGTGCTTTTACATTCTTCTGTCCCTAGTTTCTTGTAAATATTTATACATGAAGTAAAAAGGTGTGCTTATTTTAATTTAAAGTGGATTAATACAGTCCTGGTGGCCTTCCATGAGGTCACAACATTAATAGACAAGGGAAGAGTGACTGACGTCATTTACCTGGACCTGAGCAGCACCTCTGACACTGTCCCACATGACATCCTGGTCTACAAGCTGGTAAAATATGGGTTTGATGGATGGACAATTCAGTGGATAAAGAACTGGCTTGACGACCACACCCAGAGTGGCTCTCAATGGGTTCATGTCCAAGTGGGGGCCAGTGACAAGTGGATTTCATCAAGGACCAGTCCTGCTTAACATCTTTGTCAGCGACATGGACAGCGGCATTGAGTGCACCCTCAGCAAGTCTGCTGACGACACCAAGCTGTGTGGGGCGGCTGACACACTGGAGGGAAGCGATACCATCCAGAGGGACCATGACAGGCTGGAGAGGTGGGCCCATGCTAGCTTCGTGAAGTTCAACAAGGCCAAATACAAAGTCCTCCATCTGTGTCAGGGAAATCCCAAGCTCCCGTATAGTCTAGGCAGTGTCTTGTTTGAGAGAAGCCCTGAAGAAAAGGCTGGGGGTACTGGTGGATGAGAAACTCAACATGAGCCAGGAGTGTGCACTTGCAGCCCAGAAAGACAATCATATCCTGGACTGCATCAAGAGAAACATGGCCATCAGGTCAAGGGAGGTGATTCAAGGGAGGTGTGAAGAACCGAGAGGGTGACGTGGCTGGGGTGTTGACGAGGTAACTGCAGGAGATTTAAATATGGAGAAACTGAAAGCACCGCTCAGACCGTGGACAGCAAGAAAGCTAGCTTGTTGGCTTTCTTGTTGGCGCGCAGGGTGCACAAGAGGAAAGAAGCTGGAAGAACACTCAATCTCTTGAGAGAAAACAGTTTTCTCACTGCCAAGAGTGAGCAGGGCAGGGAGCGTGGCAGAGCTCAAAGGTAGGGCTGCAGGGAAAGGGATCTGAAGCAGGACGAATCAACTAAAAGCTCTTTCTTCACTCAAGGAGTGATGGTGGTTACTGGGAGATGGAAGACTGTACTCCCAGCACCCACTCAAATGGATATTGGTATCCAGGCCACAGGCTGTGAGGAATTCCACAGCCTTTCACTGGCTATGGGCAGCAATGCTGACTATGGCTGCGTGCGGTGTGAGCAGATTAATGACCTGCTTAGCTGGGCGGCACAGCTCCAAGATGAAGGGATGGAGCTCAGGGAAACACCAGGGACAGTGAGAAGGAAATTGACAGAACGACAGGTAACTCTTAGTGGATCAGAGTATTCTTTAGTCAGGCAGGTAAATCCTAGTGGAGCAGAGGATTCCATAGCCTCTCCTCAGCATGACCATCATCATTCCCATCATAACCTGCCTGAGCAGGGTCAATGGGAGCACGTCTCTGCCAGATGAAACAAACAGAAGAAAAAAAGCAAGTATGTTCCTTTAATAAGCACATCTCTTATAGTGCCCTTGCAAAACAGGTATGGGGCTTTGCAGGTGGAACTGGTTGAGAGCAAAGACGAGGGCTCACAAAATCCAGTAAAGACACAAAGATCAACTCTCCTCAGGCCAGCCACCAAAAACTTGTCATAAGAGAAATCGAAGGGTAATTGCTGTAGGTGACTCCCTACTGAGAGGAGTGGAGGGCCCAATATGCAGACCAAACCTGCTTCACAGAGAGGTATGCTGTCTCCCTGGTGCCCATGTAAAGGACACTGTAGGTAAGATTCCCAGTCTTGTGAGTTCTTCAGACTATTATCCACTTCTGGTCTTTCAGGTGGGAAGTGCCAACTGTAGCTCACAATCAGTTGAAAGAGATTTCAGGGCCTTGGGACAGCTGGTAAAAGGCTCAGGAGCTCAAGTTGCATTCTCCTCCATCCCTCTGACATCAGCTATGGATGAACGAACATATAGGAAGAGCCAACAGGTCAATTCATGGCTCCAGGACTGGTGACGTTGACAGGACTTTGGATTTTACGATCATGGGTCAGTATATGAAGCATCAGAGCTGCGAGCAGCTAACGGGATGCACTTGTCCCAGAAGGAGAAAAGGATTCTCGGGCAGGAGTTGTCATGGCTCATTGATAGGACTTTAAACTAGATTTGAACGAGGAAGGGGTCAATAATTTCATCCTTGCCTGTGACAAACAGTGGGGCAGCACACCAGGGGCTAAGGGATGGAGTCCTAGTAAGGACTCTCAACCTGTTGCGCTGAGGAAAGCCAGGGAAGATGCACTGGGACACCCCATAGGAGTCAAAGGGGATTCGCACAAGAGAGTGATACAGACAGCTCAGCTGAAGTGCCTCTACGCAAATTCACAGTAATGCAGCTTGGGTAATAAACAGAATTAATTAAGGGCCACGGTACTGCTGGAAAGCCATGACATAGTGGCCATTACTGAAACTTGGTGGTATGACTGTCATGACTGGAACACAGGGATAGATGGATTCAAGCTCTTCAGGAAAGACAAGCAGCTTAGGAGGGGAGGAGGTGTCACCCCCTACATCAGTGAACAGCTAGAATCAATGGAGTTACACATGGGAAAGGATGATGAGCTGGTTGAGTGTGTACAGGTTAAGATTTAGGGGAAGATAGGGGAAGGTGGTGTTACAATAGGGGTCTGCTACAGGCCACCTGACCAGCAGAGCCAAGTGGATGAGGCCTTCCATAGACAGATAGAAATGGCTTTTCATTCACAGGCCTTGGTTCTTGTAGGGGATTTTAACAACCCTGACATCTGCTGGAGAGATAACACAGCAAGGCAACAGCAATCCAGGATGTTCCTGGAATGTGTAAATGACAACTTCCTCCTACAACCTCGGCTGCAGAATTTAAGATCCTCAGGGCAGCTAGGAGGATGTTCTCCAAGCTTACGACCCTGGACTTTAGACTTGCAGACTTTGATCACGTCAGGGATCTGCTGGCCAAAGTGCCATGGGACAAACCCCTAG
>JANHFX010002761.1:0-65812 GCA_027560015.1 Chloroceryle amazona
TTCAGCTGGTAATCAACCAGTACTCCCAGGTCCCTCTCTGCTGGGCCACGCTCCAGCCACTCAACCACCAGTCTATAGTGAACATGGGGTTATTGTGACCAAAGTGCAGGACCCTGCACTTGCCTTGTTGAATCTCCTACTATTGGCCACAGCCCATTGGCCCAGAGTGTCCAGGTTCTTCTGCAGCTTCTTACCCTCCAGGGTATTGACACTGCTCCCCAACTTGGTGTCATCTTCAAAATTAATAACGGTAGACTCGATCCTCTCATCCAGGTCATCAGTAAAGATGTTGAATAGAACTGGGCCCAGTACTGATCCCTGGGGGACACCACTGGTCACCGGACACCCAACTGGATGTGGCACCATTCACAACCACTCTCTGTGCCCAGTCATCCAGCCAGTTATTAACCCAACGAAAGGTGCACCTGTCCAAGCCATGGGCTGCCAGCTTTTCCAGGAGGATGCTGTGGGAGACTGTGTCAAAGGCTTTGCTGAAGTCTCGGTAGACCGCATCCACAGCCTTCCCCTTGTCTACAAGACAGGTCACCCAGTCATAGGAGGAAATAAGATTAGTTAAGCAGGACCTTCCTTTCCTAAGCCCATGTTGGCTGGGCCTGATCACCTTGTTTTCCTATACATGCTGCTTGATGGCACTCAGTGTGATCTGCTCCATAACCTTGCCAGCCACCGAGGTCAGGCTGACAGGCCTATAGTTTCCTGGATCCTCCTTCCAGCCCTTCTTGTGGGTGGGTGCCTCATTGGCCTACCTCCAGTCATCTGGGACCTCCCTGGTTAGCCAGGACTGGTGATAAATGATGGAGAGCAGCTTCACCAGCTCTTGTGCCAGCTCCCTAAGCACCCTAGGTTGAATCCCATCCGGACCCATACACTTGTTAGGATCTGAGTGGCACAGCAATAGTGGCACAGCCTTGTAAAAGAAAAAAGGAACTTACAATATCTTTGTGGTCTCCAGTCATGTTTAGTCTGATCTGATATTCTGATTTCTCTGAGATAAAACATGGATTGTCTAGTATAACAAGTGAATTTGTCCTAGAGCCTAAATAAGGATGCTTTTTCTTCAGATGTAGTATTTTCTTGCTTTTGGAGGAAACGTGCATTCCACTTCTGCAAACTAAACTTCTAGTGTTCTCCATTCTACAATCCTTGAGCTGACCATCACAGAGTTACAAAGGGCTCTTAATGAGGGAATTACAGTCTTCACGGCCCTCAAGGAGAGGGCAAGAGAGTAGAGGCAGTTGCTTGTTTACAACATAGAGCTGTATGGATTTTAAAAGCTATTCTTATGTCACTTGGTCACTCTTAAATCAATTTTTATAAAAATACAGAGCTGAAAAGCTGTATTTGATTTTGTTTTGATCAGAAAAAATGGAATACAGCTTCTCAGTTTACTTAGAGTAACTGAGGCAAAATAATCAAGCACATCACATGCTGTGTCCACCCTTATAACCATCATATCAAAAGTTGTAGAGTGCTTAGAGGATCTCCAGGAAGCCAGCAGAAACTTTGAATACATACCAACTGCCTCACTCATTTTCTTCCTGGACTGCTACTGAACAAGGCAACTTGAAACGGGAACTTTAGAGCAGCGTCCAATGTAGCTGTGCCTTCCAACTGCCTTCCATAGAAAAGTAGGTGGAAGTTACATTATAGAACATGTAACTGGTAAATGAAATAAAACTTCCCCCTTTTCCCCAGTGTTAATGTTGTCTTCCAGATACATGCAAAACCAAAAAATTAGGGTTAATTTGGGGATATTTTTACCAGTGGTTGGCTACTGCAGGCTTATGGCATTTATATCATCTGCATAAGCTTCTGGTGTCCTCCTTGAACATTTAGTCCTCCTTGAACAATGCTGGTTATTGTCTTAATATTCCAATATGCATGTGCAGGATGTAATATCTGACAGAGGTGTTTGGGTGTTCAGGGACTTTATTTCTTAAATTTCCATCACTGCTATTTTTCAACAGAGAAATTTGTGGCAGAAATGTTTCCAGCATTAGTCTTTAGGTTTCTATGCTGAGCAGAAGTAATAGAACTAAAACCATTCTGAAAATAAAACAGTTATTGATTGTTTTTCTTTTAAGTTATGAAAGTAACTGTTTAACAGTTTTGCATATCTTGTCTTTTCTCAGGGTGAAATTCATATGTCAGAAGAGGCTATACAGGACATTCTAGAACAGACAGAATCAGATCCAGCATTTCAGGCACTCTTTGACTTGTTTGACTATGGTAAGGTATATTATAATTACTTGTACCTTTGATATAAAGCATCATAAAATATGAGTTTTCTTCACACAGTGTTGTGTGAAGAAGCAAAGGGAATTTGGCAGACCTCTTGCAAGAGAAATGGACTATATGGCGTCTGTGTCCCTCAAGTCACAATTAGATTTTTATGTACATTTAGACATGATTATAAAGTACAGCGTTTTCTAGTGGCTGAAATTCTGGTTCTGTGTTGGCTCAGTGATGGGTTTATTGCTGTTACTTTACACTGTCTAAAGGATAGAGTGTAAAGGTAGTTCAAACTTATTTTTCTACGCTGTTATAAAATTTTTCTGTTTGTCTGATCAGAGAACTCACATAAAATACAAAGACTTTTTAATGCTATTTCTGGATTTGTAATGAATGTAGACAAACAGATCTCTGAGTTTACAATGGCATTTCTTGAATTTGAAGTCTCTATGCTTATTTTAAAATGTAACCACCATATTTGTGTGCAAAATGACATATTTAATCATTCATGCTTTATTTTGAAAATAGGAAAGACCAAGGCAAACAAGAACTTACCTACTGGTATTTCTGGTCAGAGTGGAGTAGAAAATGCAATCCTGGTGGATGAGGATAACCTGGAAACAATTGAAAGTTCTTTAGGAACAGAAGAAACTAGTAGATGTAGGTTTGTTGTTTTTTTCTTTAAGATCTCTTCTAGTCTGTTCACTTTTCATAATGAAAAGTATTTTTCAGATAATCTGTACATTTCAAAATCTTTGTTTTCATTGGTAATATCCAATCTGACATTTACATTGCATGAACATACAGATACACCTAGTCTGTTAGAAAGTTCCAATCTAGTTAATTTAACAGTAGTCCATCAGTGTACTTACAAGTGGTACTTGATAAGCTCCTAAATGAAACCGGAATATCTGCAAGTCTGTTTTCTCATTCAAAACAGAGGTGCATTGCAATATTCCTTGTGGAACACATACAGGTAGTATTTTATATCTAACTGTATTAATCTATTCTGTAATGTATTAGTTAATACACAGAAAGAGTTTTATTCTGGACAAAAGGTATGTTTAGTCTATCTTGTACTTAATGTAGTGAGCCAGCAGCAGGCAGTTTGTGAAAGAGTATGAAAAATAGAGCCAAGACATCTTTATCCTGAGATAGTTTTTGTGCTTCTGGAAATCTGATTCGGTGACTTGAGCTGCTAGTTTACTATGTGTCCACTGATTATTTATGCACAAACTGATTTGCCAGAATGACTAATGTATATAACCTTATATTTCATATAGAATCATGTAGGTTGGAAAACACCTTCAAGATTGAGTCCAACCAATAACACTGCTCTCTCTGGCCACTGCTAAACCATGTCTCTAAGCACCATGTCTACATGACTTTTAAACACAGCCAGGAATGGCGATTCAACCACTTTCCTGGACAGCTGCTCAAATGCTTGACAGCCCTAATGTCTAAGCTAAACCTCCCTTGTGCAGCTTGCAATAGGACAGGAGGAAACGGCTTCCTGTTATTTGGCAGAAGGGACTGACCCTTGCCTGACTACAGCCTCTTTCAGGTAGTTGTAGAGAGCGATAATGTCTCCCTTCAACCTCCTCCAGACTAAACAGCCCCAGTTGCCTCAGCCACTCCTCATAAGGCTCGTTCTCCACACCCTTCACCAGCTTTGTTGCCCTTCTCTGGACACAGTCCAGCACCTCAATGTCTTTTTTGTACTGAGTGTACCAAAACTGAACACAGCATTCAAGATGCAGCCTCAGCAGTGCCAAGTACAGGGGGACTATCACTTCCCTAGTCCTGTTGATAGAACCCAGGATGCCATTGGCCGCCTTGGCCACCTGGGCACACTGCTGGCTCATGTTCAGATGGCTGTTGACCAACACCCCCAGATCCTGATATACTTCCCACTCAGCTTGAAAGTAAGGATGAGTAGCATTATTCTCACCTACTTTCATGTGAAATAGTTTTCCGTTGAACAGATAAGTTGCTTCTAAAACACTGTAAAAGGTTCCATTTATTCTCTGTTTTACAGGTGATAATTCTACAGAATCACTGTCCTGTAAAGGTTTTCAGTTAGGAGAAGCATCATGTGCCTTGAAGACCACCATTAATGATGCTGATATGGCTAAGAAAAATACAATCAATGAGCAGTTGCATGGAAATGGTAGACCAAGGAAGCAGACTGAAGTACTTAAAAATGTTACCCCTGAACATATTGGAGAGCTTGAAATCGCTTTTGACTCTGTGCCTGGTTTGACTGAACCTAACAGACAGAGTTCTGACAGGGAATGTAATGAACACTGTGGAGTTTCTTACGATAAAAGAGAGTCATCTGCATTAGTATCTAACAGTGAAAGAGCTATGGAAATTGAAAAAGACCCACTAAATCATGGTGCTCAAAGTAGCTCTAATTTAGAATATGTTCATTCTGTCAGTCCACAGATTTCTTTGATTTCACTGGCAGAGGGTACCACAGCCAACGAAAACAAAACACATTCTGGAAGTAAATGTCACTTAGTCCCGGATACCTCACTATCTGAAAAAACACTAACTGAAAGCCATTCTGTTGGGAGCCCTGGACACAGTGGACTGCTGAGAAAAAACAGTTCATCAATTTCTAGCCCATCAGCAAATGCAGGAAAAGAACAGGCTGTAGAAAAAGATAGAGCTGCTTTACCTGGTATTTTACAGGAGAACTCTACCCACCACTCTAACCATCAGCAACAGAGTATTCAGTCAGACTGTGCTGCAAGATCTGCAGTGAAGATTTCAGATCTTGACAAAACAGAGATGCAGCTTGAAGTTGTTGATACTTCTAACAAAACTTACTCAAATGATCAGCATACGCTTGATAAGCCTTGTAAGAGAGATTTTAACCTCCCTTCAGGAGTGTCAAACTCAGAGGGAACACAGGGTGAAATGCAGGAACCATCATCTTCTACAAAAGTAGATGCTGATAATATATATTTCTCTGCTGGTGATGATGCATGTACAGAAATTTCTGTAGTATCCACTGAAAGTAACCTTACTGCATCTGAAATGCACCGGTCTCCTCTCCCAGAAACTGGATCCTCAACAGATGAATCAGCTACCGAGGCCAAAAGTATAAGTGGCGTATCTTCTAGTAGTCAACCAGCGGATGTTGATCCTTCTAATATAATGTCCCTCAAGATAATCATCAGTGATGATCCATTTATTTCATCAGACACAGAGTTAAATAATGCTGTTTCCAGCATCACAGGAGAAAATTTGCCAACTATAATACTGTCTTCTCCAGCCAAATCCCCAACCAAAACTGCAAGCCTATCCAAATGTCTGACTTCAGAAGACGCAGAAAAAAATGTGGATTCAGCTTTGGCAGAGCAGAATCTTCTTGTGCTTAGACCTAAGGATCCTGTGGTCGCCTCAGTTAACCCTCAGAATGAAGACTGCACTGTTTTTTCAGTTGCGGGTACAACTAATCTTTCCAAGGAAGGGGGATTTATACCGTTGGTGCCAGCAACAAGCACAGCTTTTGGGAATTCAAACAACCTTTATATAGCTACCTGTGTGGCTGATCCAGCTACCTTGGGCACAGCTGCAGCACCATCAAATGTAGTTGTATTTCCCGGCAGCTCTATGCCACTTGCTGCCCAAGCTCCAGCCGTACAACAGTTACGGACTCCCCCGAGGTCCGGCAGTACATTTGCAGCAAACCCGACTGTCTCCCCAAGCTTTCCCCAAGGTAATCTCGTTATCGGGAAATGACTGAAAATGGGGGGTTTATGTAGCATTCTTTTTCTCTCTGGTTTTGTTTGTTTGTTTTTGTTTCTTTTTTTGTGGTAACTGCATTAAATGTAAACAATTTTTAACCACTGCTTTATCTCCCCCTTGAAACTAGCCATGAGTTTTGGGTATATTGGTTGCTACTAAAACTGAAATAAAAACTGTGAAGAGTCAT
This sequence comes from Chloroceryle amazona, assembly GCA_027560015.1. Classification (NCBI taxonomy): domain Eukaryota; kingdom Metazoa; phylum Chordata; class Aves; order Coraciiformes; family Cerylidae; genus Chloroceryle; species Chloroceryle amazona. Next base: position 6,200 of record JANHFX010002761.1, read on the forward strand.
TGACCAGGCTGCTTTGGAAAAAAATAGTCTCATATTTCAGAAGCTTAGATTATATCATTTATCAGTGATAGATTTAGGAAGTGTATTTTGGCTTACACTAGAAAAAAAAATTCTTTCAGCTAAATAAAGCAGTTTTTTGGCTTTTTAATTTAATAAGTTTCCCATTATAAATAGGGTGCTATATGTTAGGAGCATCCATATTTAGTTAGCTGGCTGGATGGTGATAGTATTTCCAGAATTACTACCTTGCTTCGTTTCGTTTTCCAAAAAGCTATTCTACACCAGAAATGCATTTAGACAAATAGAAAAGTGTAACGTTATTTATTTCTATAATATAAAATCTCTCCTGGTACAAGCATTTTTGTCGCTACAGTAATAAAAAAATTGAAGTGCTTTTAAAAACATTAAACCTAACTATAAACCAGCTGTAATCAACACCTTTAGATTTCTTTCCAAAACTGAAAACTTGTTGCAGTTATCCTTGAATTTCTGAGTGTAGTTATCTCGTTGTGGTCAGAGGCCAGTGCAGCAACACGTGCAAGGTCTTAGAGTGCTGGCCTTTTCTAGCGGTATGTTTTCTTTATGCAACCATTATCTCTTCTTTTTTTTTTTTTTTTTCATAGAGAAAGAGAGAGAAGTTTGCCTGTTCTTCTGCATTTGATAATTTTCCTACTTGTGCTCGCATAACTGAAGAACTCTGTGGAATAAATTTTTCTATCACTTCTGAAATTTTATTTTCAATTACTGTGCTGTAGTAGTTTCCCTGGTTTATAATTACCTGCTGCATGTGTGTCAGCCAGGCACTCTTACAGCCTGTTAGAATAACCATTTTAACAAGGATTTAAATAGTTAAATTGTGGCTTGAATATTGCAAATTAGTCTTATTGTGCTTTGCTTTATTTTTTTAAATTAACTAATCTCAAACCCACCAATTAACTAGAAACTTTGTGTACTCCATATGAACTCCTGCTGCCAGCTAGGATATTTATGTACGGACAAAGCGAGCCTTTCCTAGCTTGTTGTGTGCTTCTAAAGGAAAGGGGTTATGGGTGAACTGTATTCTCCTAATGACTTCTGAGCATGCTAATTGTAGAGAGTGGGATACAAATAATAGTTTGGTTTTTACTAAGGAGTTATTTGATATTACTTTTACTGGTTTTCATAAATCTCATTAATTCAAAGTTCAGGCCTTAACATGGGTTTGTCAGACCTCAGGCCTGATTTTGAACCATTTCCTAAAAAGGAAACCAGACTTAAACTAAAGAATTCAATGTAAACTAAAAATAACGCTGGTACTCGCCCTGTTCTCGGGAGTGGTGTACAGTAAGAACAACAAAGTTCTGCTAAATAACTTTTCTTGCCCCATGTTTGACTCTGCTTAATTTTAGGAAATCCTGTCTCCATGCTTTTCTTTTCACTAAGCTATTTGTAGTTTCCGTACAGTTTTAACACTTTGATATTTCTTAGGTTCTGCCATTATAATTACATCTCCAGTGCAACCTGTTTTGCAAGGAATGGTGGGAATGATACCTCTCTCAGTGGTGGGACAAAATGGAAATACATTCTCAGCACCTGCCCGCCAGGTAACAAGCAAATCACAGATAAAACTTTTTGAAACTAAAGCCGAAGTGATAAGGAGTCTTTTGCTAAATTGTGATGGGATATTTTGATTCTTTCAAGGTTCTGCATATGCCTGTGGCTAATCCCGTGTGCAACAGAAGTGTCCCCAAACTTCCCATCCCTCCCAAATCACAAAAGATTCCTGGAGCAAGAAACAAGACTAATACAGGTACCCACCTTGCATTTTTGAGAAGGGCAGAAGAAAAGTGGGGATTCTAAAGAAATGTCTGTGCTGAATAATAACGTTTTTAAAATAGCAGTTCCCCTCTGCCAGGTAACAGCTGGGATGGCTTTGAGAGAGACCTGTACCTGCAGTAGTGACGAATTTGCTCAGTTTACAAAGTAGAACTCGCAGCATAGAAAATAATTCCAGAACTGGCGTTCAGGCTTATTTCCAAAACCTAATGTTTCAAGGCTCTAAAGCAGATTTTTAAAGTTTACTTTTCTTTATATTTCTGATTATTTTTCATCTAGGTTGATGGTACAGTTTAGTGCCGCCATTGAAACTAAGCCACATGGTAACAAAGTTAATAGAAGAGTCAGCAACTAAACACTAAACACTTCTTAAGGCAAAAATTTAATAGAAGTGTTGCAGATTTATAGAAAAAAAAATGCACTCTGCTTTTTTCTCTTTGCCATTTCAGGTATATGCTTCTGTACATTCATTTCATTGAGACCTTGCATCTTTAAATAGTAAATTAAACAAGACTGGAGTTACAGTCATTTCTCTTTGTTGGGAGGGAGAAAGAAAAATAATTGAAAATAGAAAATAAACTGAGTGATAAGGACAACTTGTGCTTTACCCTATCTAACCTTTTTAAAAAAGAGTTGGCTTTCCCATCAAAATGAAAACAGAACGAAGCTGCAAATGAAGAAAAAAGCTGGGGTTTTATAGCTGGTCTGCATTCTGTATTGCTGGTGGGTAACTGAGAGTACCCCATGTTTATTTCCCTTCTACCTGGGAATCGCTGCTGTGCATTTGTAAGCCCAACATAGTTGGTTTTATCTTGCCAGGCCTACGTGTTAAGTGCAGACCCCAAACTTCTTGTTTATACTTGGTTGTCAATCTTTGCTAACCTGTAAACTTTAAAATGATGAAAAAAATTGCAGGTTTATTGCTGGAATTTTCTTCACTGAGTCTCTATCAGGTGAAATGTTATTGTAGTAACCATGAGATGATTCACTTGGAATGTTGTAGTTTATTAATACTTCATCTGTTGTTCCAGGAAAAGCAGTACCAAGCATAGCTGAGCCTTTGAACCATACAAATTCTCGAACACAAAGGTCAGTAGTGCTAGGTATTCAAACTCGCTTCCTTTCTTCTGCCATGAAGTTCTTCGTACAGTATTGGTGAAGAGGAGAGCTGCTGGTTTGAACGGTGGCATAAGCCTTTATTTTCTCCTGTCTGTCTGCTAGGAATATTGATAGAGGTGTTTGTGAGTGCTGGTGTAGCCTGTGCTAGAATTTTGCTGTCACTGTTCCTATGTTAATTTTGTATGGCTTTGTATTTGTTTTCTTCTGGCTCAGCTGTCAAATAAAAACCTGAGTAGAGTCCAAGCTAGGAGAAATTGCCTGTTACTTTTACTGGGAGATTTTAATGACTAAAACCTTTATTTTTTTTTTTTTTCTTTTCAGATGAGTGTTGCCTACAGTTTTGTAGGCAGTTTTGTAGGCAGTGCCACAGTTTTGGCTCAAATCTAGTAGAGCTTGTTAGATTGGGTTCTGATTCTGTGTTTCAGCTGTGCAGATTAGAACACTGCTTGCTCATTTACAAAGTGAAAAGTCAAAGGAAATATGGCAAGAAGAACGATGTGCTGCCTTTATATTGATGAGTTTAACTTAAGTGCTAGTTGGGATAGGTACAAGTGTTCTGTTGGGCAGGTGAGAGAGAAGCAAGCAAGACTTCAGTGGTAACTCTCCTTATCATTGATGGACTTAAGAAACAGAAGGATGTTGGAATAAGCAAGAGTGTACGAGGAGCTAAGTTCAGTTTAAGTATTAGGAGTGAAACATATTTTTATTGTAAAAATAAGCAATACTTTAAAAGTTACCCAGAATTCGGTTAAAATATTGGAAAAGTGGAGGAAAGCAAGAACAATAAAGTCAACTTACTAAAAAACCCAAACAAACATATACCAAGGTATATAGTATACATGCAGGCAAAATATAGTAATTTTTAAAAATCCACAGAAGAAAGATTTTGATTATTATCACTTTGATAATTCAGCTTTCTGATAATTTAAATCGATCTCCAAATATGTTTTGCATAGCAAAGAGAGCAAAATGTTCCCAGTCAAGAGATATAATTTCTCATTTCTGTTCTCTTACCCTCTGTCTCACCTCAGATTTCATGGAAATAAAACAATCTGCTACTGCCCATACCTTCTTTACCATCCCAAAGCTAATTTGGCTTTCCCTCTTAGAACCGTAAAGGCCTGTCTTCATGGGGAGGGTCTCAGTAGCACAGATGAATATGCAGAAGCTTCTCTTGAAAATGCAGCATAGGCCAGGAAGCGAGCCCAGATTTCACAGTGGTATGAACTGATGGAGCAGAAGCACTTTTTTCATTTGACATTGCTACAGCACAGTCGTGGCTTTTTCACAGTAGTGTGGCTGGTTGTCAGGCACTAGGGAGTTTGTATGGTCTTGTCCAGACACCCACTGAAAGTTTTTTGTCCCACCCAGTATCCAGTTGCCTACAGCAGATGGATAGGGGAGGGTACAGGGCATGCCTGTGTTATTCTGTCAGCCTCTTAGCAGTTTCAGCTTCGAGGACTTCCAGAGCCACAATCGGTATTCTGGGATGCACGATCCTGTCATGAATTGCTCAGTTTCTTTTTGATCTCTAAGCTACCAGCATCCACAAATATCCCAGGGCAAAAAAGTTCCCAGGCTTAACTACTTGCAATGTGCAAACCTCCTTGTTTAGTTTTGAACCTGATAGGAGTTTTACATGATGCCCCCAGCTCTGTCTTCTGTTGGAAGATAAAGCCAATAGCTTCCTTTATGTTGGCTTTTTCTGTTCCTTTTCCCCTCGGTCGTCTCTTCTGAAGCTGAAGAGTCCTTGCCTGCCTAACTTCTTTGTGCAGACTGTTTTCTATTTTCTTGTCATCCTTTTTGGCCTTCTCTGAGCTTTCTGCAGCTGTCGTCCCTTACTCTTGGTCTTTGCATGTTGATAAAAAATACTTGGGTTTAGAGAATGGAGAGGGCTTTAAACAGGGGTTTTGGGGGGTGGGTGGGGACTTTACCCATCAACTTGCCCGGTAGGAAAATTGTGTTGCTGAAGCATTTTCATCTCATTTTCAGGACTGGAAATTCAGACAAGCTTATCCCTGCAGAACTAGGAAAGAAAGTGGAGGAGAACGTACCTGTTGCACCAGGAGAGAGCACAAGCTCAAATTTAAGACAGAGTGAAAGTCACAGGAGAGTGCTTTGCTTTGATAATGTCCTAGCTGCTCCAGGAGGAAACACCCAAATTCAGACTACTAAGAGTTTATCTCAAAAAGAAAGAAGTGAAAATACTTTATTTGCTGTTGACTCTGCATCATCCTCTGCTAAGGCACAGGTGACAAAGAGGGAGAAAGATAAAACATTGCCTAGAATTTTGTGTAAGCCAGAAGTTGGTAGCAACAGAAACGCATCTGCAAAGGAGCCACAGCCCGAGCGGAAGGTGGCAACTGCAGGGCTTCCCCTAGATCCCTTCCACAAGACCACAGCAAACAAAGAAAATGAATTACGGAGGGATACTGATGAAAAACAAAAGAGCCAGGACACCGCCAAACTCTCAAATGGCCAACAGAGCGTTAACTTATGGAATGAGAAAACAGTTGCTTCAGGGCAAGAGCTGAGCAAAAAGCAAGGCTCGCTGTCGAATGGGAGTGGCAAATCTTCCGCATCTGTTTCTTTGTCTTCAAAGGAGCTGAAGCAGCGAGAACCAGCTAAAGTTTCCAACCAAGGCCTGTGCCTGTCAAGTCCATTCACTAAACAATGTGTGGAAATGTTGCAAGACATACAGTGGCATAGCCCAGCTAGTAAAGCAGTTGAAAATGGAGAATTGCCAGTACCCCGTACGCCATCCGGAGTCGGGGACAGGCATGCAGATGATACCGCGGATAGTGTACGGACACCCACCTGTCGGCGCTTCAATGAGGACAGCGCGACCCCCAGAATAATGGTACCCCCCGCTACTCCAGACTTGCCTGCCTGCAGCCCGGCCAGCGAAACAGGGAGTGAAAATAGTGTCAGTATGGCTGCTCACACGCTGATGATACTGTCCCGGGCGGCTATTGCAAGGACTAGCGCCGCGACCCCCCTGAAGGACAACACTCAACAGTTCAGATCTTTAAGGAGCACCGTAAAGAAAAGGAAACTGGAGGACTTGAATGAGGGCGAAAGAAATTCTCGTTCTGCAACTAGAAAAGACCTCCAAAGCTCTCCAACACCTTCAAAAAAGAAGAAAATAAAGGCAAGTAGAGGCATTTACTTTTTAGTTTTAAATTCTAAGTATCTGTGACACCTCTACAGCTGTTATTTACAATGGAATGGTTTAGAGGTGCTCATCCAAATCCCCGACATCCTATTTGTATTTGTCAGTTTTACTAACTCTGCCTCTTGAACCTACTCTGAACTTGAGCATAGTACAGTCTTCAGATGCATGTGAGTAGTTCCTACTGACTCTCTCCACACGACTTTGACAATCAAATTATTTCTCTCAAAATTTGAATGAGCTTCAAAATTCTAACTTCGGGGTAAGTTTCTAGGTGGAACGTAGGAATTAGGCCAACCTTAAACTCGGCCTTACAGAACTCACACTATTCTTGCATCCTAATTTACCACCAGGACTGGAAATCCACATTTGGTGTATTCCCAGTCTCTGTAGTCTACAGCAATGCCCTTTTGATGCATGTGGCAAGAGCTGAGAGGCTGTGCCTGTCTGATGGCCACTGCTAAGGCGGAGAACTCTGCTCCTCCTGTCCCATAGCCATGCTGCTTTGTGCCCTGGGGGTACCCCCATGTGTATGTGTGCGTGCATGTGTCTCAGCGGCTGATCTCTGGGTGAGCTTTGTGCAGTTACCTCTACAAGGCAGATGGGTGAGGAGGAAAGGAGCGCTTACAGAGTAGAGTCTTCAGTATCCCCAGGTTCTTTGTATTTAACAAGACTGTTGTTTTCCTCTCCTACAGAAAAAGAAGCTACCAAATTCTTTTCCAGCAGGAATGGACGTGGACAAATTCTTGTTGTCTTTGCATTATGATGAATGACAGAAGTTGAACTGTGACTCTCTAAAGCTGGGTGGTGTTATGCTGAGGTTTTGCATGGGAAGAGAATTCTAAAGGGTGAGTTGCACTTTCAGTGCACTGAAGTTTCACTTTATAGCAAATTCATGCTGTTTCTGAAGCAGGTTGCTAAGTGTAAATATCATTGAGTTGGCATAAGTTTATTTTTGAAAAAGCACTTGCGTAATTACAGAGCCATTTAATTTGCAAAACTGTAAATTTGTATAAATGTAATGTAAGAAAACTTGTATGTTTCCTGTTAACACCACGTTGTCTGTGTTCTGCTGCATTCTCTACTCACTCATCCGAACTGCTTACCCAGTTTGTGAAAAGGTGGTGAATCTGAAGGCCGTGTTTGTAGTTCACCGTTCTAAGACAGGGGCAGCTAACTCAGCCATTTTCCATTGTCTTGTAGAATTCAGAAGGGACTTATCTTCAGCTTGTTTTAACACATAACTGTCAAACCCATGTTGCAAGGCGTTGAAGGAGTTAACAAAAATACCAGTAACTAAACATGAGGCAAATAAAACCTCTAAAAGTCTTTTCTCATCTAATGAAGCCTTTGCCAGCCAGGCGGTTGGGTAAGAACCTCACTTTGGATAGGCCTTATCTGTTTACAGCATTTGCTACATGGGGTGCTGTTGGAATGCAAAAGCTGTTTTCAAACAGTGTACGTTGTCGGGGGTTAACCCTGGTGTTTGAATACTTCAACTGTAGCAATAGCTAGACAAGGATTTCAGAATGTTCTGTTGCAAAAGTCAGTTCTTTTAACTGTCATTTGTACTGTTGAGAAAGGATTTTTATAAGCATCACTTATGCTTTTAGCCAGGCATGGAAAAATTTCCACCTAACCTTTCTGTTTTAATGTTGAATTTGGCATAGCTATTGCACAAAAATCTCTTCAAGAAAACAGGCACCGGGGAAGGTCAGCCTCCATTTGAGTAATAATTAGCATGGGTGAAAATTGCCACACTAAGCCTTGCTCCAGTACTGCGGAATTTTCTCTACTGGTACTTCCTTCTTTGTTCTCAAATTGTTAAGGTCTTTAAAAAATGCAAGTTTTCTTGTAAGAGATCTGTACAGCAACAGGGCAATGTTTCAGATAGTATACAAGGATTCCTAAGGAACCAATATTATGCAGTAGATGTTTATATTAAACCCATCCAATAACTAAATACTGCATAGTATTTACAGCTTGAATAAATATTTTTGTTGTAATAAAATTTTTGTGTCTTGCTTAATATTTTGTAAGTCCCCTAAGCAGCTTTGCAGATACTGGATAGAGAAGTCCTGTTGAGCGGTCCTTTTTTTAAGATAAGAGTTCACTATGTTCTAATAGCAGTAGTTGGCTCTTTGCTATGTGGTGGCATTTTATGCTTATTAGTATTCTGAGGGTGGATGTGATATTTTTAGAGAGATTTATTTGAGATATAATGTAGCTCTTTTATGGGGCAGCCAATACCCACCATAGTTGAGGGGCTGTGGGGATAGTAAAGATGTGAATTCTCACTTCACTTACACTTTTAAAGGAGTAAGCATCTTCCATTCCAAGCTGCTGTCATATGGCAAATAATTCTTTTGAAGAGCATGAATGAAGGTTAATTTTCTTAGTATGTAGAATTTAAATCCTACTGTTCATTTGCTACCACTACAAGTACATTCCCTCCCAGTCAAAGGATTTATTCACCCTACTTTATGGAGGAAATTTTAAGGACAACCAGTGGGTAAAGATGAATTCCTGTTGAAATCAATGTCACAATAAGAAAGCAGTTGTCTTAAGTCCCGCTAAGAAACTTAGAAGTGTTTATCCTTTGTGAAAAGGGTGAGGTGGGTATAGGCTCTATACTGGTGACATACCCACTTTGTGCCCTCTGGAAAAAAGCCTACTGAAGAAACTGCATAAACTTCTCACTGAAGTCCTGGAACAAGATTCACTCCAGGAAAGCATTTTCCTTTCTCCCCCACCTCCTCATTGAAGCATGCAGCCAGGTATGGGGCAGCTCCTCATGAAGAAGCACCAATGGTGAACCTTCAGAGTCCTGAATCTGCCTCTCAAAAGCATTTTGGCAGAACTGCACATCAGAGGTTTCGACTAACAAAAAAAGGAGCAGTAGCAGTAGGCCAGAGTAGTACATGGACGTGTAAGTTACAACACCCTCTCTCACCCGAAGTCAGGGTGAGCACATGATGCAGCAGCAGGGCTCTTTGCATTTGACGTGGCTTCGAGGTACACAACAGCAGGAAACCAACTTTTGAATAAAGTGATTCTTTCCATGAAAATTACTTAGGAGTTAGGAAAATAAAGCAGCACCACTGTAAGGAACTATCTGCTTCCATGGGCAGCACTATGCAGGTTACCAAGACAGCTTTCAGTGGCATGTGAAAAACCATACATCAGTGATGGAGGAGCCACAGTTAACAAACATTCTTTATTGTCAGGTCTCAAAACACTATCATAATTTGACATTTTTACTTATACATATAAAAACTTCCACCGAGTCAAAGTAATAAAAGCCCAGCTGTCTATATCAATAATCAATGATGTTTTAAGAAATTTTAGAATAGCAGTTAAGTAATTTATCCACTTATTGATAAATAGGATGTAACAGGTACCACTCATCTTGATCAGAGGGTGTTCAAGGCTTTATTTCCAATGCTCTTTGGGCCTACAACTTCTCTATCAGTATTGCAGAAGCACCACCACCTCCATTGCAAATTCCTGCGAGGCCATATTGTCCTTGTTTCAACGCATGGGCCATGTGAACAACAATTCTTGCTCCAGACATTCTAAAATAAAGGGAAAAAGACAATGGTTTTAGCTTACTTTGAAGGAGAGTTGGCTCAGAATATAGTACCCATTCCCTGCAGAGGAAAAAGCCACCACCAGAAGATCAATCAAACTCTCTCACCTGCATTTAGGTGCAATGAAAGTTATCTTTCTCTAGCTACTGTACTTAAACAGGAGGAGTCTTGTACATACACAATAGCTCCCTGTTTATCTGAAGTTTCTTCTGGAATGGGAAATTTCCTCTAAGTCAGTTTGTATATTACAAAGTCTTTACATCTGGCAAAGCCCTTTCAAATAAGGTAACAAAATCTACCACAAAAGCCAAATCAATAATATTTACAGTTAATTCGCTTACACCTTGATACGCTGCAGGATGCTACTTTGATCCTCCTAACATGCAAAATCAGATATCTAAATTCTGGCATTAGGCTGCCAAAAGTAACTTTTAAGACAAAAAGAAACATACTCTCTTACCAGGAGAAGTTGATACTGCAAAGATGTCAGTACGTTTTGCAGGATTATGCCTTGAAGAAAGCTTTTCCTGAACCATGAAGTACTCCTAACTTTTTCCTGATGTACAACCTGGTTACTTCACATCTCTATTGTTTATTCTGTCATGTTAATAGTGATTTGGTTTTAATACTTTATAAATCCATACAGCTACAGGAGCAAGCAAGCTCTTTATAGTAGGTGATAACTAATTGTGAAAAGAAAAATGGGGTTGTGCTCTTTTCAGGGTACCCTGAAATTTAACAGCTGCAATAAGTCACTATGTACTCGATAACATAATTCTGTTACCCTTCCTACTTGTGTTAAATTTGAGAATAAAGGTAAACATGTTAGCAGTGTGTCTAGAAAACAGTGCCTGTGTGCAGAGCAGAAACCACTGCTTCTTCCACTTACCCAATTGGATGCCCAAGAGAGACAGCACCTCCGTTAATATTTACTTTTTGTGGATCAATACCCAGCATTTTGATATTAGCCAGCACCACAACGCTGAATGCTTCGTTGATTTCCCACATTGCAATATCATCTTTCTTCAGGCCTGTCTCACTTAGAATCTAGAAATAATAATAAAAAATTTCAACTATTAAAAAAAAAAATCAGGAAGCTAATGCTAGCTAACGCTAATTAGGGCTGTTTTGAAGTTGGTGAATCAGGCTGCCCATAGTCTGATTCAAGCTCACACAGGAAGAAAAAAAAAAAAGGCAAAACAAAATGGAAGCACTGAAACACAAACTTCAGTTTTCAGGAAGGAAGAACTGGAGAGTACCCCACACCAAGAATACATATATAATACTAAGAACATTGCTACAGTAATTTATTTAAACTGATGGAGGATTGTGGCTCCAGTTCTTTTCAAACTGGTCTGTATTTGTTAAGCATATTTATTTCCTCTCTCAGTCACCCTAGATGCAAAGCTTCAGAAGTATAAACCTAAAGTTGATGAAAGCAGCATAAAACAATGTTCTCTTTCCAAATAAGTGAGAAATTTGTTTCTCTGGAAGTCTGCAATCTAGTCTCGATCCTCGGAAAAACATGGTCTTTCTATTTACAATGTAATCTTGATCACAGTTACATCCTGGAGGGATGAACCAACAGTTCAGTGCTAAGGAAGTTTTGTTTTACAAAACCCAATCCGTTTTTTTCCTACCTTGGGAATAGCATGTGCAGGTGCAATTGGGAAGTCAATGGGATCAACAGCAGCATCTGCAAAAGCTGTAAAAAAAAAAAAAAACAAACCACACAATAAAACCAGAAATGCTGTTGGAAAGACCTTTTGTTTTTACCATACGTGATTTTCATTTGTGCAAGCAGCAAACCCAGCCAAAGTAGAAAAATTCTGAATATAATGGTACATGAAATAGGTACAGCTAAAGTTTAGTGCCTCGGGTGAGTCACATAATGTTTTCATATTGTTAATATTATTCCATACAGAAAACTGTTTATGATCAAAAGCCTGGTGGTATGATACTTGAAATTGCAAGCACTGTACCGAGGAGATGCAGCCATAATGCCTAAGGGCTCAGCTTTTCTGTCCCATGAACAACCAGTCAAACGGGAATCCCAGTCTGAAAACATACTGTGGAAGTATTTTCCAGACTGTACTGAAAAGATAAGAAAAGAAAAATCTTACCTACTATCCGTGCCAATGGTTTGACTTTCAGTCTCTTGGCTGCCTCCGTAGTCATCAGCACCAGAGCAGCTGCTCCATCATTCAGAGTGCTGGCATTAGCAGCTGTAACTGTTCCTAGAAAAGGTAAAGTGTTGCTGTGTGATACAGCTCATGTATATCCTGCTAATGATTTTTCTTTTTACCTTGGGCCCCTGAACATGTGTCTCAACAATATGGTGATACCTGTGGCACTGAGTTAACTAAAAAACAGGGTTTTTTTTAAAATCAGTTTGCTTAAACAAGTATAATCACAGTATGTCTATGTTTCATCCAAGTGGTGGTTCAGATCACGCCTTCTGTATCAGCTGCATTGCTGGCACTAACGCAGAATTCCAGCTGAAAAAAGGGTTGTGAATGAGTGGCAAGATTCATTTAGCCAGAGAGATTTATCAGTGACGGACTGAGGGAAGTAACCAGTGGCTAAGTAAAGGCACTCTCAGCTCCCACTGAAACAAGAGCTTGTACTTGCTGGAAACCAAGGCAACAGCTAAACTGAAACCAAGCTGTTTCAGCCTCTTTGAAGTAAATAAGCAAAACAGTGGTTTTCACTGGTTTAAGGTTCTTGGGCTATCTTTTAATCCAAACCAGCTCACACTGTTGTGATGCATTTTTCTTTATTTTAGCTGACATTTAAAAGTTAATGGACTGCTGCTGGGCATTCAAGCTCTCGTGAGCAGTACTCTTCACTATACTGGAGACCCCGTGCACTTGGTAAAAACTTAAGTGGTTAGTTTAGCAATATTTACCATTTTCTTTTTGGAAAACAGCTTTCAGCTTTGGAACTTTACTAAAATCAACACGTTTGTATTCTTCATCTTCATTCACTTCTGTATCTGGCTTTCCTGAAATTCAGATGTGGTTTAGTATTTTATAGAACAGTCCATTCTTAAGACATTCTAACACAGTACTTTGATTAAATGCCGCCATAAGAAACGATTTCAGTTAAAAAAAGAAAAAGTCAACATGTCAGCTGCATGTCAAGAAACATGCTTACAAAAACTGAAAAAAAAATATTACATAAAATTAAACAACAACAACAAATCCATAATCCAATTTCTTCCCAGCAAATCCAGCCAGTTCTTAGTGGCTGAAGGGACAAATAATATGACTTTAAGGTAATTAATATGGAAATTAAAACACAGATGTCCTCAAGCCATAGAGCTAAATTCACTAGCTAGTCTTCCACTTAAAGAAGGAAGAAGATACGGTATATAACGTTGAAGGAAAATGGAAAAACAAAACCAGGTCACTGACTACTCTTCATCAAAAAATGCACAACAGAAAATTCTTGGTGAATCTAAAATTAGCATCCCCAAAATCTGTACGTTTGAACAACTCAATCTGCACTGAACACAGACAGCATGACAGCTTTGAGTGAGAAACACAATTCATTTTAGCACACTTTTCCATACCTTTTTTTGAAATAGTGACAGGAACTATTTCCTTTTTCAATATTCCTGCATCCCAGGCTGTTTTGCTCTTGGTGTAAGAGCCTATGGCGTAAGTGTCTTGTTCCTCTCGTGAAATAGTGAACTTCTTCGCAGTATTCTCAGCACAATTGCCCTTGGAGAAAGGCAGGCACGTTAGGTTTGGTATTCCTGGTGATGTGAAGTAGAAATGTAACTGAGAACACTCAATCAGAAGATTTCCAGAACTGAATGTGACTAATATTTGGTGGCCATTTTTACTTTACTCTGTCATGATCAAACAGTAACTTCTGGTTTTGGACTGTGATCTTCAGCTTTAGCAAGTGTTTTCTGGAACCAGATTATTAAAGCCATGAAGGAACTTTCCTTACAAGGCTTTTTTTTGTTGTTTAATTTAAAACAAGGCATGCAAAAGTAAGTTTTAAAGTGCTTAGGGCTGACATCTTCAGAGACTGAAGATCATTGCTCAGCCACAGAACAGTCTGTTTACATCATCTTACTCATGTTCTCATGACATTATTAGCTGCCTGTTCCAAAGGTTACAAGAACAAGTCAACACACAAGGCTTACAGGATTTGGTACTCTAAAAACCTGTACAAATAGAAGCACGTACACCTTTTGTCTAATAACTGGAATGAAATAAGTAGAAGAAACAATCAAATCATTTTATATATAGGTCATCATAATTATACAAACATAATTCATTACCAGAACTGTCTAAATAGCTGGTGACAAAAAAAAAAAAATGACAGAAGGTTCTGAAATACTGTCTCATCTATTAAAACTTTGTGTATTAAAACTCCTAGGGGGTTTCCCCACATACAGGAACTAGCAAAACCACTCCTTGCATTCCTATAAAAATCCTCAAAATTACATTTTGACTGAAATGTGGGAGCAGATTTCAACCAACAGGTTAAGCAGAATGCACTATACTGCAAAAGTACATCACATACAGAAACTGTTGAGGTCTGTATCAAATATATATATTTGATATTTAGATATCACATACATCAAAATATTCTTGATGTTTTCCTGTTCAGCAGCAAGAACACTAACTGATCAGTAACGCTCTACAGTTGTGAATCACCACAGGCAAAGGTCAGAAATATTTGTAAACTGACAGCATTCTCTTTGCAAACTTGTCTTCCCCGATGCTTATTCTTCACTATCTTCACATCACCCACCCAAGTTTAAGTTACCGTGCTGATAAGTAAGCATATCAGCTGACTCAAACCTTCCAACAGAAGATATAAGTACCTTGGGGGAGAGAAAATAAAAACGAGAGCCTGCAGAACTGTACAGAGCAGGCACTCCCAAAGTCACCAAGTGACTTGGATTGCGCTCTCCCACAGATAAGAGTAACAGCCATCTACCAGGAGCAGTTTTATTTTTGTTCAAATCCCTGCTCTAGGCTATTCAGACTTCAGAGACAGATAAGTATTAACACAAGAGTTTGCTTTTCTGGTTTGGTCTTCTGTCCAGCCCCTCCACTACTGTTAGCCTGGAAATGGAAAACTTTTCCTCCCCTGTCAGTGTCTTCCTCTGCTAATGCTATTCTTCATTTCTAGGTTTGCTAGATGAAGCAGTTTCCTAATAATTACAAGCAAGCTCCTCAAAGCTGCAGCAGGTCTATGGTTGATGTTAGTACTTCAGTGCAGGCACATTTACCATATGGATATGGTTATAAGCATCTGTCAGCCCATCTTTTACTATCAGGTCTTCCAGCTTTACTCCTCCATAAGGTGTTGATCCTCGGCTCATTGTATAGGGAACATTAGACATGCTCTCCATTCCACCAGCAACCATGACATCCTGCTCAAAGGAAACAAAATTATTCATAACACAGTGTGCTCTCTATGACTTCCTGCAGGAACAAGTATCAGCAAAAGCTGAAGCACAGATGCTTTGTATTTGTGAGGCATCTTAGAGAATGAGGAAAAAAAAAAAAAAAAGCATTTATGCATTTCAGAAGCAAACAGCAGGAGTAACAGATGAAGACCGTTGCTCCAGCCCAACAGAACTGGACTTTTGTATGCAGTTTTAGAAAGCTACAAAAGCCATGTCAGTCCCTCACACTTCTACTTCAAAAGCTTCCAAGATCAAATGATAAATTTTATATTAGAGTTTCTTTTTCTGTAAATTACTCATTTTTGTTCTCCATATCCCTACAGAACAAGCAACGGTCAGAATCTAAGAGACCAATAAGAAGAGACAGAGATTTACAAGTACCTGCAGTTTTATGTGTTGTTTCAACTTACTATGTAGAGAGAGATAACTTATAGTATGGTTTTATCACCTGAAAAGGCCAGCAAAAAAAAGGGGTGTTAATGATTACTGAACTTGAATTAAGCTGAATCATTATGGGCATTTAAAAATTAGTATACTTTGCAAGCAGAGACAAAGCAGACAAACAGAAAACCTACAAAGCTGTAAGGACCATAAGTTTACCTACTGTTCATCATCAGGCTATTAAGAATAGTGTGTCCAGCAGGTCGAGGGAGATTCTCCTCCCCCTCTACTCTGCCTTTGTGAGACCACATCTGGAGCACTGTGTTCAGTTCTGGGCTCCCCAGTTCAAGAGGGATGGGAAAATACTAGAGGGAGTCCAGCAGAGGCTATGAGGATGATTAAGGGACTGGAACATCTCTCTTATGAGGAAAGGCTGAGAGACCTGGGGCTGTTCAACCTGGAGAAGACTGAGAGAGGGTCTGATCAATGTTTACAAATATCTGAAGTGTGGGTGTCAAGTGGAAGGGGCCAGTCTCTTTTCAGTCGTGCTCTGTGATAGGACAAGGGCAACGGTCACAAACTGAAACACAGGAAGTTCCACCTCAACATGAGGATGAGCTTCTCCACTGTGAGAGTGACAGATCCTGGAACAGGCTGCCCAGAGAGGTTGTGGAGTCTCCTTCTCTAGAGACTTTCAAAACCTGCCTGGATCTGTTCCTGTGTGGCCTCTGCCCTGGGCAATCCTGCTCTGGCAGGGGGGTTGGACTCGATCTCCAAAGGTCCCTTCCAATGCCTACCATTCAATGATTCTATACCCCCAAAGTCCCTAAGATCTCAGGATGTGAAGAATAGACACAGTTCTGTTTAATGGCATATTTGAAGTATGGATAAACATAAGAAAAATCCACACACAGCACCATAAGTCTCTGAAAGCTCAGTGTGCTGTTAATACAAATTCAAAAAGATTTTGCATCAAAACAGCAGTAAGGAAAAGATTAAAGCTTTTTGGTTTCTTTAAATTAAGACTCAGAGAAATAATCATTTGGTTCAGAATACATTATGAACTAGATCCAGGAACAGTAACATGAAGTAACAAAGAAAAGAAAGAATGACAGAGACAAACTGGAAAGGCAAATGAATTGGAATAGCAGCTAAGATATGGAAACAGCAACAGGTCAGAGGAACAAGAGCCCTTGGCATTTCAATTCCATAAAGTGAAAGACTTGGAAACGGAGTTAACACAATTGTTTATATGATGATGTTCACCGACTCGAGCCACTGGGAACCATCACTGACTTTCATGCCACAGATACCTCACAGTCCAGAGCAAGGAAAACCAAGCAAATATCACCACCCGCTATTATTTATAGCTCTAAGAGACTAGCAACTGTCTGAGTCTCTGCTTTTGCTGAGGCTGGCAGCACAGCACCTATCATTAGCTCAGCTGAAAACTCCGGTTCTCTTCAGAGCTCATGGCCTGCATCTGTCAACCCACCCAAATGCGCAACGGCTCTCACAAAGTCATTGGGTGTAAACTCCTAAATCCAAATGTAGCTGTTGACACAGACGTGCTGGGTCTGGTTCAAAGTCCAGTGACAAGATTTCCCCCAACTTCAGCAGTCACTGGACAAAGTGGCGTTCTCTGCAGAGCAAGGCTAAAGCAATAAGGAGTTGCTTAACTCAGCTGTACTGCTATTTCACAGAAGGGAGAATGAAAAATAAGTATTTTTCAAATAAAAGAATAGTAAGTAAATTTTTCACTTATGAGCCACTTATATTGTAAGCCATAAATCTATATTGAACTGACAAAATTTTCACTTCAGAGAAGAGGAGATGTTGCCAGAATACTTTTGAGTACAGAATTAAAAAAAAAAAAATTAAAAAAAAAAAAAAATAGATGTCTTCACATTCATACTTGTCCACATTCTTTGCTGGTTAGCATTTAACTGCTTGCTAAGGATGGTGTATTCTCCCATCCTCCCATTAAGTGATACTATTTTTCCCCAGCATATAGAGAATTTTAGGATACAGTTGACAGAGATGAGCAATTCCTCTCTATCACTTCACTGAAAACACTTACGCACTGACAACAGATTCTGCTTCTTCTAAAACAATAAAAAAAGCCTGAAGCATCCTTCATATACTTGGAAATAGCATTACTTTCATACATGTATTTAATTCATTTAAAAGTTTCCGAAAGTCAAGATTAAATGTGTTTCAGCAAAAAACTAAGTCTAAAAAAATTTATTTTCAAAATTTTTCAAACCAGAAAGCTTGAAAATTCTCTTAATTATTTTGGGGGAGTTGGGACCGGAGCTGGAGTAGGGGAAAAGCAGTAGGGAGAGGATGGAAATACCCCACCCCAAAAAAAAAAGATCTACCTTATTTGCTCAGCTCTAAAAATACATCTGACAATTTCCGAACTATTTTTTTTCCTGTTTTAAACCAAAGAACAAATTACTATAAAATTAAGGTTGCATAAGCAAAATGAAATCTTGCTAATTAGCTTTATTACCCCAGGCCAAAACATGGTCCCAAATCAAAGAGCACAGTTATTAGTAGGACAGAATCTACACCATCAGTTGTGTGTTTTTTCCATAAAACAGCACTACAATTCACATACCTGACTCCCACACATCAGGCTTTGTGCTGCCATCATGATCGATTTCATTCCTGAAGCACAGACTTTATTGACAGTTGTAGTAGGAGTGCGGATTGGTAGACCTGAGTCAAAGAAGTTGTACAAACAGCTGGATTATTTAAAGGACAGATTAATATTCTATTGGTGCTTCAGCAATATTTCTTATGGGATCAAGCCCAGGGTGTCCAGCATGTGCTATTTAACCTGCCAGGGCAATTTATCTACCCTCACCCCTAGTTACTGTAGTTCTTGAAGCCTCTTGTTGTTTCTCCCCTTCCAACAACAGACTTGTGATAAGAGAGAAAGCAAGTGAAGAATCAGATAGACAGAAGATCAGGGAAGGGATTCCAGAACTACTCCTCTTCCTGACACCCCATGGGATAATGTGAGATGGGAGATGCCTGTTGCCAATTTCTACAGGCTGATTATGCCTTTTTGGTCTTGAATGTTTCTTAGAGGCAGGGATTGGGGTGCCTCACGTTAAGAACAGCTTATAAACTAGATCCAGGAACAGTGACATGAAGTAATAAAGAAAAGAAAGAAGGCTGGAGCCAAACTGGAAAGGCAGATAAATTGGAAAGGCAGCTGAGATACGGAAGCAGCAACAGATCAAGATGAACAAGAGTCCCTGCCTCTAACTGGCAGCAAGACAGACCCCAGAAGTACAGGCACTCTATAAACACAGGCAGTACTGAACAAGACCAAAAGTGCTAATTGGTGTCAGCATCCCTCACACAGTTCTTACTGAGTTATTGTTATGGAGCATCCGTTACAATAGCATTGGGCCCTGCTGTGAGCAACTTGGCTCAAGACCATTGCATCGCTACTTCTACCCTAGACTTGCTCTCTAGTATTACGGCTCTGCTACCAGCACATCACCTCCATATGAGCAGTGAGATGGGGAGATTGGTCAGGGGAAAGAAAGTAGCCATCTGCATCCCTCTGTCTCACGTGGAAGCAGTTCCTTCTCTTTCAAAAAGGTACAGGCACAGAGCCAAGAAAGTATCCAGTTCTCCTCTGATCCATAGACTTCCCTAGAGTCATGCTAAGGTATGGAATCTCATCCCTGCAGCAAAAGGGGGAAGAAAATAATTTCTGCACTCCAATAACAGCTGTGCTTCAGTTTAACATGATAATGAAAATTCTTCCAGCAACAGCTCGACTCCATGGGAAGATAAGTGTAATGACAAACTGTTACCTGCAGTTCAAGGAAACCAAGACCGCTTATCCTGTAAGGCTTAAGAATAATCAAACATTGAAGAAAAAAAAAAGTGTGTTTCATGGAAGATTCAAAAGCAGCATCCATCATTAGTGAAAAGTGCTCTAGAAGTAGCAGCCTTGTTTCTAGTATCATCTTCTCCACATTCTGCAAACAGCGTGGGCAGAACATCCATCTGCATATGAAAATTGATTCCTGAGGAATCAGGCCCACTTACATGAGTACAACACCCTTCACCCACCACAGGGAAGAAAGCATACAGACAGTCCTGACAAAAGGCTGGGCACCACTCCACTTAACCCATAGCTAAATAATCTACAGTCTACATAAAACCAGAAAACCTTTAACACCAGCATCAAGAGAATGAATACCTGCACCCAAGACTGCTTGTCTTGCTGGAGCTTGTCCTTGTCCAGCCTGCAAGACATTACCCATATATGCTTCTTTCACTTCTTCTGCGGGGATACCTATAAAACAAAATTGTTTTGATTGAGGATTCTTTGTTCAGAAGATGTAACTCCCTTTTATGAACCTTCCCATTGAAGTTTTGTGGCAAAGTGATGACATGGGCCATGAGCAATCTGCATGCTCAAAGCGCACAGGCCCCTGTGGGTGCACCCCAGATCTCTACCCTCATATTCATGGAACATGGTGAACTGGTGACCCCCACAAAAGAGAATTCCCTTGTTGTCCTGCAGAACAAGCTACAGTTAACTACATAAAGCAAACATTTCCAAGCCTCACTAATTCACCTGAAAAGCTCATTTTCCAAGGACAGTTAAATGCACAAAACTTCCTACCTGCCACAGTTATGTTTAAAGAAACACTTTTGTTTGTTGACCAGGGGTGAGCCCAGGCCACAGCTCCCACCAGACAGAAGAGGCCTGCTCTCCCACTGCGTCTCTTGCAACAGCCCTGGTGTTCATGTTCCTCTAATACGCTGTTTCAAGAAGCAAAATCTGTAGCAAATTAACCCTCCTCTCTTTCCAAAAGATGACTTTGCTAATTTGAATCCATCAATAGGCTCACAAAGGTGCCCCACATAAAAAACAGGCCAGGAAAGGAAGGGCCACTGGTTTCAGCAACAAGTAACTTTTGCATCTACTTCGATGTGCCATATAACCCCACCCCAGAAAAACAGTTAGCGTGATCAAACAGATTTGGATTAGCACAGGTATGCCCCTAAGTAATATTCTGCTCCTAGAAGCAGCAGTTAATTCAGACTGAAACAAAGCCCAAAAGGCAACTTTTATTTAAATACCATTTTTGGATAAGGACTGCACCAGCAACAAAAAGCACAGGATCTTTTGTTTACCAAACAACTTATACAAAGACTGATACTGTTCTCAGCCACCTGAAGACTTCCTCCTCACAGAAAAAGTATTTACATGTACCTGCTCTGTCAATTGCTCCCTTAATTGCAATGGAGCCAAGTTTAGTGGCTGGCAGTGATGAAAGAGATCCTTGGAAAGATCCAATCGGCGTCCTTACAGCGCTTGCTATCACCACCTCCTAAGAGGAGAAGCATGGAGTGAAAGTCACAGTCTCTCTCACAAATGTACATGTATACCTGTATTTTTTAAATTTATCCACTTTTACTCTTTCATTCCCATCACAGCTTCCCTTTTATCCTCCAACTCCTTCAGAGCCCTCACTAAAATACCCTCTATTAAAGCATGCAGCATGGGCAATAAATGTAAGGAATTCAGAGATCTGTGTGAAGTTCAGGACTGCAGTCTTGCTGGGATCATGGAGCCATGGTGGGGTGGCTCCCGTGGCTGGAGTGCTTCCACGGAGGGATACAGGCTCTTTGGGAAGGACAGGCCAAGGAGACATAGGGTGGGGTTGCTCTTTACATGAGAGAACAGCTGGAGTGCATTGAGCTCAGCCTTGGGACAGATGATGCTTGAAAGTGTCCCAAGGCCCTGGAGGGGTCAAAGAAGAAAGCCGGTTAATACTTGAGGATTATCGCCTCCAAACTCAAAAGCAGCCCATTCGAGCAAGCAGGAAGTCACATAAAAATGGCATGAGGTCTGTATGAACGACCAAGAACTCATTCACAAAAAGAAAGCGCACAGAAAGTGGAAGCAGGGACAGGGAACATGGGAGACACCATATGAGTATGCTGGGATGAAGATAAAGAAGCCATAGCCCAAATAGAGTTAAATCTAGAAAGGGATGTCAAAGGCAACAAGAAGGGCTTCCATAAGCACCTAGGAGGCAAATGAACTCTAGGGAAAATGTGGGCCTGCTGCTGAATGGGGCAGGGTACCTGGTGACACAGGACATGGAAAAAGCTGAGGTACTGAATGCTACCTTCATCTTACTCTTCGCTAGTAAGACTGGCCTTCAGGAATGCTAGGCCCCAGAGACAAAGGGAAAGGCTGGAGCAAAAGTTGTACCCTTGGTGGAAGAAGATCAGGTCAGGGAATACTTAAGCAAACTGGGCATATATAAATATACTGGACATAGAAAAATATAAAGGGCATATGGTGACAGGACATGGGGCAGTGGTTTTAAACTAGAGCAAGGCAGATTTAGCTTGGACATTAGGAAGAAGTTCTTTACTACGAGGGTGGTGAGACACTGGAACGGGTTGCCCAGAGAAGTTGTAGACACATCATCCCTGGAAGCGTTTAAAACCTGGCTGGATGAGCTTTTGGGCAACTTGATCTAGTGTGAGGTATTCCTGCCCATGGTGGGGGGTTGGAACTAGATGATCTTTACAGTCCCTTCCAACTCAAGCCATTCTATGAAATCCATGTGCCCTGCAATGATGCGCCCACAAGTGCTGCAGGAGCTTGCAGATGTCTTTGTAAGGCCACTCTCAATAATCTTGGAATAGTCATGGTAACTGTGAGAAGTGCTCAAGGGCTTGAGGAAAGCAAATTTCATTCCTCTCTTCAAGAGGAGCAAGAAGGAAGACCCAAGGAACTTCTGGTTGGTCAGGCTCACCTTGATCCATGGGAAAGTGATGAAGCAACTAATCCTAGAAACCATTTCCAGAAGAAGAAAATTATCAGGTGTCATCAGCATGGATTCACCATGGGCAAGTCATGCTCAAACAATCCAGTCACTTCCTACAATGAAATGACTAACTTTGTAGATGAGGAGAGAGCAGTGAATGTTGTCTGCCAGGCCCATGGGGTGGTGATCAGTGGCACAGTCTAGCTGGAGGCCAGCAACCAGCAGCATACCCCAGGGGTGAGTACTGCACCTGATCCTGCTTAACCCCTTCATTAATGATCTGGATGTTGGGGTAGTGTACCCTATGCAGGTTTGCTGGTGACAGCAAACTGGGAGGAGCAGCTGATACATCAGGGAGTTGTTCTGCCACCCAGAGTGACCTCAATAGGCTGGGCAGATGGGCCAACAGGAACCTCATAAAGTTCAATAAGAGGTACTAACTAAGTCCTGCACCTGGCAAGGAACAACTCTTGGCACCAGAACATGCAGGTGGACACCCAGCTGTAAAACAGCTTGGAAGAAAAGGACCTTAGAATCTTGGTGGACACCAGGCTGAACATGAGCCATAAATGTGCCCTTACTACAAAGCTACCCTGGGCTGCATTAGGCAAAGTACTCCCAGTAGGTGAAGGGAAGTGATCCTTCCACTTTACTCAGCACTGGTAAGGCCACACCTGGAGTGCTGTACTGGGAAGTCCAGCACTGGATACAAGAGAGACATAGACATACTGGAGAGAATCCAACAAAGATGATGAAGGGACAGGAGCATCTAACATACAAGGAAAGGCTGAGAGCTGGGGCTGTTCAGCCTGGAGAAGAGAAGGCTCAGGCTTGGAGGGGGCAGACATTATCAATGTGTACAAATACCTGAAATGCAGGTGCATAGAGCACAGAGCCAGGCTCTTTTCAGTGGTGCCCAGTGACTGGCCCAGAAGCAATGGGCACAAACTGACATACTGATGTTCCCTCTGAACAGCAGGAAACACTTTTTCACTGTGAGGTTGACTGAGCACTGGGACAGGTTGCCCAGAGAGGTTACACAGTTTCCCCTCCATGGGGATATTCAAAAGCCCACGTCCTAGCATAGCATGTAAGCAGCAATTTAAAACATGGTATAACATGGAAAATAGGGTTAGATTTGAACTTAGGAAAAAGTTCTTCAGCACAAGGGTGGTGAGACTCTGGAATAGATCGTCCAGAGGGGTTGTGGATGATCCCTCTCTGGAGGTGTTCAAGGCCAGGCTGGATGAGGCCTTGAGCAACCTGGTCTAGTTGAGAGGCATCCCTGCCCATGGCAGGGAGGCTGAATTAGATGATCTCCGAGGTCCCTTCCAGCCTAAGCCATTCTATGATTTTGCAGTAGAGTGTTACTTGGGTACAAGTCACATTATCTGGAATACAGACGTCTTGTGATCACTTCTTAAAAACTTCACCAGTTAAAAAACACATATAAAACAGTGATTTATTGCAGTCGGACAGTGCTTCATACTTACATTTAAAGTACGCTGGGATGCATAGCCACAGCTTGTATACTTCAAAGCCTGAAAATAATGAAGACCTCAGAAATTTATATCAAGAATGCCAATATCCTGACAGTTCAGTAGTGTACCATTTTCACAGAAGTCATAATTTTAAAAAAAATCTAAGAAATGCTGGGAAAATATTGAATTAAAATTCATGAAATGCCTTTTAAAAAGCACAGTCCAGTACACAGTCTCACTGCAACATCTGTGATAAAAGTATTTTCTGAAAAATAAACAGGTACTCCTTTAAAACCAAAACTCACTTCTTTTTGTCCAAGCCTGTTATGTGCACATATAACAGATGTCTAAACCAGGGAGTGAGTGGTGCTATCTTGACAAAGTTTACTAGTCCATCTGCCTACTTCTCAGGACATTGGTTCATTCATTGCTATCGTTAACTTCACTGCTTTTTAAACACTTGCAGTTTGTATCTACAGCTTCATTTCACTGGCATTTCATGAACAAAAAGAAGGATAATGAATTCGGAATGCTACAATAAACTATTTTAAAAACTGCAACAAAACCAAGGAAAGGAAAAGGTATCACGTGAGCAGGCTAATTCACCAGTTGCTAGCTTCATCTAATTCATTAGTATAAAGATACAAAGATATATCTGTAGATATTATTTCTTATACTAATGTTATTATATTTCAATCTGGTTTAATATATAGAGAGTTTAAGCCATTTCCTTAGACAACAGTTCACTATGACACTGGTGACTTCTGGTCATTACAGAGAGCTAAGTAAATACCAGTTGAAAATAACTACTTAAGGATACTGCAAAACCCCAATCAATTAATGCTTTCTGGTTCTGCATCCACAATAGTGGATAGTCTGTTTCCTTCCTCATTTGGCAACCTTCAGCTAATAAAGTGACAGATTTTTTCCTATTGCTTTTCAATTAGTTGGGATTTTTTTTTTTAACTCAGCTTGGAAAAACCAGCAGAAAGTTTAAGCCAAACTTCTCTCTGAAAATGAAATAGGTCCCTGTAGGGCATTAATAAGAAGGCTTTCAAGGGTTATTGTAAAGAAAAACAACAAACCAGACGAAACAAAAAACAACCAAACACCAAAACCCTAGCAAAGTAACTTGCCTTTACTGTGCTACATTTGAAGGTTACCTCTGTAGTAAACTGGACAAACCAGACAATACCCCTCTAAGTGTAACTGGCACCTGCTAGTAGCGCTCATCCTTTGTGCCAATTACAGATTTGTTTTTTTTAAAAAAAAAAACAACCACTTTCTACAGCTGGTGCGACACAGCCTTCACCTTCGCATACGGCAATACAGGCAATCCACACACACTCCAGCCCCGTGTGGATGCTCCATCTGTCCTCTTCTTCCCAGTACAGTTCCCTACACCCGTGACGGGATCCCCAGCGCTCCAGGCAAACCAGGCACTGCCACCAGTAAAATCAGCAGTGTCCCAAAGCAATCACATATGGCGTCTCCTGGGGCAGGCGTGCTCAGTCTGTCACTGAGCTCATGCCCGTGGAGAAACTACATCTGCTACCTGCTTTCCCCCGTGGCCCTGGGCAGGGAATCCCTTGGACAGCTGCTGCACATCCCTGTCGCCGCACAGGGCAGAAGATGGATGCAGGAGGTCTGCAGGGCAGCGAACCAGTCAGGAACGAGCTGAAGGGCCAGGCGAGGGCCCTAGCCAGCCCCCCACGCTCCCAGCGCTCTCAGGCGGTTACGAGGCACTGGAAAAAGCCGCTCTCAAGATCGCGGCTAAAGGTCCCGCCGGGCTTAGCACGGTACCCGGCCCGG
Organism: Chloroceryle amazona; assembly: GCA_027560015.1. NCBI lineage: Eukaryota > Metazoa > Chordata > Aves > Coraciiformes > Cerylidae > Chloroceryle > Chloroceryle amazona. The sequence continues at coordinate 31,834 of JANHFX010002761.1, forward strand.
GAGCGCCCGCCCTTCACCGACCAGGCGGCCTCGGGGCGGGGCGGCGCGGCCCGCAGGCCCCGGCCACCCCTCCCCCGGGGCGGAAGCAGGCCCGGGAACGGCTCCAGCCCCTTAAACCCACTCGGGGGGAGGCTCCCTCCCTTCCGCCGCACTGCAGGGGTGGGCTGAGGTGAGGAGGCGCAGCCTCCACCGCCCCGGACGCAAGGGTGACCTTGGCCAAGTCCTTCCAGGCCCCGCGGCGCGGCCAGGGCTGCGCAGGGAGGGAGAGAGGAAGGGCTGTGGTCCGCCCCGCGCCCCGCCCGTCTCACCCGCAGCAGCTCCGTGGCCGGGCGCCGCCAGACCAGCATCGCCGCCGCCATGCTCCCTCCGGCCGCCTCTCGTCACCTTTCCCCGCCGGCCCCACCTCGGCCTATAGACGGCGACGCCCCGCCCCTCTCCCAGCTCCCATTGGTCCTGGAGCCGGGGGCGGTGTCAAACCCTTCCCTGCCATTGGCTGTGCTGGGAGGCGGGTCGCAGTGTCAGCGGAGCTGAGACGGGAGAGGGCGGTGCTCGGCCCCTGGGGCGGTGAGGGCGGGCCGCTCGCTGCGGGTCCGGCCCGTGCCCGCTCTTTGCCGCCGCCGCCGCCGCGGAGCACCCGCCTTCTCTCGGAACGCTTTCTGCAGCGACAGGCGCGTTCCTTTCGTCGCCTGTGCTGCCGCTTGGGGACCGGGTGGGGCGGGGTCGCCGCAGCCCGCCCTGAAGAGCGGGAAAGAGGCAGCGGGTGCGGGGACAGCCCCGGCCGCGGGGTGAACAACCTTGGTCTTCCTGTCGACAGCAAAAATAACTTGCAACGAACGGTATAAAGACGGCGTAGAAAATCCCGTCGGGGCGAGAACCAGCTCCCAGGGTTGCCCCCTCTCCCCAGGGAAGGGGAAAAACCCGGAAGGCTGCGCTCCACCGGTCCCCGGCCCAGACCCTCACCCAATCCCAACCGTTAGGTTGAAATGAGCCGTAGAAATTTGCCCCCCAGTGGAACCCGTATCAGAAACATACCTGCGCAGTTCCAAGGTCTGTAGGGATGGAGATACTGGGGTATTTCTGAGCCTGGAGCCCTTTGCGCTTGGCATGCCCCCGTGCTGTAGCTATATGCCTTTTCCAGAGCAGTAGCAACTTAGTTCCCCTTAAAATCCTTCTTGTGCAGCCCCTAGCAGAGCCATCTAACAGCGTGACCTCAGAATTTAAACCTGGCTGAGAACCATCTCGGCAGCTGCCTTCACAGAAATGTTGGTACCCGCTCAGGATGCTCATACCAGTTCCACAGTCTTCCCTACACTCTGCACCTTTGTGGTCCCTGCCTCTGAATCTGGATTTCTAGATGGAGGCCAGTATTAAATCTCTACAGCTGTCTGCCTGACTGACAGTGCTTCTCTCCACTCTGTCTATCTGACATGCAGAGAGTTATGCCAGAAAATGCCCGGTCCTTCCTGGTCTTGAGTCTCTCAACAGAACGAACTCAAAATACAGTTCTGCATTTATTTTTGACGAGTCCTGCTTACCTCCTCCTCAGCCACTTCCTGGAGGAGTCAGCACAGCACCTGTTCAGTAACCCAGGACTGACTGCCGCATCCCCTCGAGTTGTCTACAAGCCTGGTAAAGCAGCATTCACTTGGACATTTCCTTCCCTTCGGACTACAAACAAGTGCCAAGAAGCATGCTTTGGATATGGCATCTGGAAAGCAAGATTACCACAACAACTTGTTACCTCTAGTCAATTAGTTGTTTGGTTTGGGTTTTTTTCTTCACTTCTCTCTTTAACCCCCTTTTTTTTTTTTTCTGTGAGGGCTTTAAGATTTTCCAGAGTAGCTCATATTTAAGGAGAACTAAGGAGTTCAGTTGGGACTGTAAGAGAGGAGCACCCCCTACAGCCACCACTTGAGGCCAAGCACTTTCTCTGGACTCCTCCAGCATCCACCTTTACTGTTCAGTGATGCTAGAGGTTAGATGCTTGCCTTACTACCTGTTACTCATGAATTTGTCTAATGCTTTATTGAACCTGCCAGTATCTGTGATCTGCATCCCTTGGGAACAAGTGCTCCTGTAGTTTTTTTAAACCAGTCTTTTGCTGGTTTTACCACCAGAAGGAACCTTAGTGCTGATGTTACAGGATTCCGTGAAAACAGTTCTGCCTTTCTCTCGTCAAGCTCAGTCCCATCCACGTTTGCATTTTCCTCTCCCAGCTGAAGCCCCAGCTTCCCCAGCTCCATGGCAAGTTGTTTCCTTTATACCGTTTTGTGGAACCCAGTCAAAAGCTGCTGGTAACCCCCAGTCCCCTGGCACCAAAGCTGGCTGTAGAGCTGGGTGACACACCTTCAATCAGCAGCTCCCTTTCACACTTCATTCCTTCAGAAACAATGGCTGAATTTCACCCGGGCCAGGTGGGCTTACTGCCATCTATCACACGTCTCTGCTGCAATAAATCCTGCATTAGGTACTGCCACTTGAGAGAAGTTCCAACGGCCTACTACAAAAAAATGCAGGGGGTGGGGCAATTTCCATATCTTCCCTAGGAGAAATCGGTGACTGCAAGATATGGCAAATCCCGAGCTGTACGCGTGTAATATTAGACTGTGGTCTTAAAAACAGAAAGCAAGCCATGCTGCAGTCCTTTAAATTCTTTCAGCCTCTCTTCTCACCAAGAACAGCTCTGATGGACTCATTTCAAAGTTGATAATATTCAGTGTCCAGTGTTCTAAACACAACCACACTGCACTGTTCTTCCATAGCTTGTGAGAGGTTTGCTCTGGTGGTCTGATCTGAACTCACAAAGGGTGCAGGGGAAGACACCAAAATACCTTGCTAAACGAGTAGTCTTTTATATTACATTTTTATTTTGCAAGAAAATAAATTATACAACTTAAAAAATAAAATTCAAAAATTAAGCAGTACATCAAAATAGTTCAGCTGGACTGCCATACAGAAACTACCACCATTCAAAATTGTACAGCATTATTATCTTGGTAGTGGCACACATTCAAAATTGTAAATACCATACGGAGATAGATATTACAACTCAGGAACTCAAGTTTGCTCAACACTCCAGACTACATATAGTGTGTATGACAGGAAAGGTTTTGTGTATTGTTTATTTCACAAATATGACCTCAAAGAATTACAAAGATAGCATCCCAGTCATTTAGATGAAAATAGAAAAGAGTTTAAGATAGCAAATCTTTTTGTAAAACTATCAAATCTTTTTGCCAATTGTATTTTTAAAATTTGTACTTGACAGGACAATGGCATCCCGATGCAAATAAATGTAACGTGAACATGCGGAATGTTTAGACTGAGTTTATAAAGGTGAAAACGGGAGTCACATTCTTTTGGAAATGTAACTGCATTACAGTCGTAACAAATGAGAGAGAGATGAGTAAAAATAGGGACTGGGGACGCCAACTGTGGAAAGAGGAAAATGGAAGACTTCAGAATTGAAACTGAGATCGTCATCAAATTGTTGGGACAGAGAAAGATTTAACAGTATTTCTTAATTAAACCCACCGAGAGCGATTCTTTTCCCTCCCTCTTCTACGCCAGGTTTCATTCCATAGCTATTGACCGTGGCAGTGTGTGTGGCAACACGTTTTTCAGATGCAGCACCTCTTTAAGCTAGGTCTTTGGACATGTATATTCATAGCTAAAAATTGCAGCCTTAAAAGTGCGTTGTTGCCATATTGCAAGTGAAGAATAGTTCATTTCTTTTTAGAGCTGAACTCGACCCTCCCCAAAAGAACAGTTTACCCCAGGTATCTCCCTGTGCCCTGGGTGATACTAGTTTTAAGTGCGTATTGGTGAAAGTGACCTGATGAAGGACGCTAAACACGATTCTGCATCTTTAACAAATTTGCTGGTGTGAGTCTCAGATTTAATAAAAAACCTGACATCCATTTCTCGCATATATTTAAAGAAAAAAGACCATGTCATAGGCACATTACCAATTCTATTTCTGCATCCCAGGTGTTGAGAAATGAATACAGATGACATTTAGGTTGTATTATTTTCTATTTGTTAGTTGAGGGAACGTGTAGCTCCTTAGCATCTAGCAACCTGTTGCCTTCTGCATACACTCCAGCTTCCTCTATCTGAGATGCAGCCTCTTAAACTTCTCTCTCACATCTAATTGATGGCTTCAAAATCAGCATTATCTTCTTTGCAGCTCTTTTCTGTGGGACAATTTCACACCTGTTCTTCTCTAGTTAAGGGCTGGCATTTTTAATGTTGAAAAGAGTGTGCTCACTGTCATGTTTTCCCCCACTTATCCCAAGCGAGCAGTTATTACTTTTCAATTACAAGGTCTGAAAGTCTTGCCGCACCAAGATTTTTTTTATTAAAATTTTGTTTTCTAATGTTCAAATAGTTCTACTGGTTACCGACACAGAGCACCACCTGCTTCTGATTCTGAATTGCAACACCACAGTACCAACAGAAAAGATGTAATATTCTTAAACGGCATCTACTTTTGAGCATCAATAAAAGCACGTAACATAAGCTGTGTGATTTCAATCAGTTGTAATTGGCTACATCTTGATTTTTCTCCATCTCTTATTCATGAAACCCTCACTACCAAAAATTTCTTATTCAAACAGACGCCCACTGTTTTCGGGCAGTCACACTGGCATTTACCTAAGTAACAGAGCATGCAGCCTGTTTAAGGGTGCAAACAGCGTTCCTGTCGAGTTTGCTTTTAAACCACTCTTACTGTATATGCTTCACTGCAACCATGTGAAAGCAAAACTCCTGCTCTTACTTACTGGGAAGTTTTTCTTTTGGGCTAAAGTTAATTGTATCCTCTTTTCCCTTTCAATCATCAAAGATGATGAGACCCTTAGACGTTGTACTTGAACTGGTTAATTAAAAAAAAAAAAAAAAGCACTACTTGAAATTTATAGAAGAATATTCATACAGAACTGAGTGAAGCACAACTTACCTTTGTCCCAAGACAGGCACTCTGCTCCAGTGATTCATGTTACCAGTCCAGTACATGCTGAGACATTTCAGAGTAGCAGAGAGGCAGGCAGTGCCAAATGACTACTTAAGATGATTGAAAATAGAAGAGGTAACATTAAAAAGCTAAAGTTCCTGATGTGTATTTGGCACTCTCTCTGCATACACTAAGCAGGGTATTTTTTCCTAACTTTTTACCATTTTTGTTAGAATTGTATTTCCTACCCTGCCAGTTTCAAAATAAAAAGCAAAAGGTTTGTTTTCCATATAAAGATGTCAACTTCTACACAAGAAACCAGTCCAATTTGATTAACCTTGTATCTATATATAAAGTTACCAATGAGGAATTAGTACAGGGATCTTCAAGTGTTATTTTCTTTCTGGGAGACTTGTGCATTAATTACTCTTTAATGCATTCAGATATAGGTAGTCATACTTAAATACTAGGAATACAAATATTAAATGTACAAGGAAATACACTTAATATTTCTGTTCAGTATAACAGACCCACCCATGAAAACTGCTTTTAGAGTGAATTATCATTCAAGAAAGCTTTACCTTCCCAAAAAGGATTGTAGCAAATCGTCTGTCCAAGTAAAGTAACAAATAATGTATATCCACTTGTTTACAGCAAACAATTTTAAAACAATGTTCTCTAGCTTAAGGAAAAATACCACCCATGAATTCGAATTCCTTTTATGTCACTTGTGTCAATTATTAAAATCCAGTTACTAGATTGAAGCACTGCTCTAGCCAACAGGTTTTAACTGTAACAAATACGTATCAATTGTGACGCAGGTGTTTGTGTCTCTCAACTGTTATTAAATAAAAAGGATCAAAAGTGGACAGTACGTTACTCTGTTGATCCAAAACATAAAAGTGAAAGTGCTACTTCTAGTCCTAATTGCATTGAACCCCCCCCCCAAAAATAAACAAAAAAACCACAAACAAACCTAAACAGAAAGGAAAAAAAACCACCCCAAAACAAAAAAAACCAAACCAACAAACCCAAACCACAACTAATAGCAGTTCCTCAGTGCATGAATATTTGAGTATTTTCTCCTTGTGCAAGTACTGGTCATCTAAAAACCCAAACCTGTATTCTTCCTGGTGGGTATAAATCAAATCTACTTTAAAAAGTTCACAATGGGCTCTTCATGAATGCAAGTTTCCCACAAAACAGCATGCTGTTAAAAGTGTGCAACATGAAGGGAATGCCATCATGCTAGCTGAATGAGATTGGCAAAATACAGTCCTCTGTAAGGTAAGGCAGGGATTTTTAATATGTAATGAAAGTCAAAACAAGTCCTTCTGCAGCACAAACTGTTGCAGCTGTCTGTCCAAGCACCCTTCCATTTACGTTCGCAGCATCCTGCAGAGTCCAAATTATGCCATATATATGAAAGTGTTGATATCCGACTCATCTCTTCTGATATATTTGTGCTCTATAAGCCATTCAATTTGCTCTTTTATCATTTTCTTTTGTGGCAAGAACATGTTTTTCAATATTTCTACCAGTTCAGTCTGAAGCTGGGCATTGGTAATTTTCTTCCGCATTTTCATTATTTGGATGATAGCCTCCTGGTGGGGGGACAAGAGGGAAAAAAAAATATTTTTTTTTTTAATTCCTAGGTGAAGTGACAAAGTGCACACCATTAACAGTGGGATCCTGCAAGGCAAAACAGCAAGGAAATCTGTTCCTTAAAATTCAGATATAAGCTGTATTTCTTAGCCTAACTAGATACTGAATTACTTTTCCAAAGAAGCTGATAAAGAATGAAGCACTGGCAAGATGCAAGAGATACAAAACAAAGGAGAATCTGTAGCTAAATCTTACACCCAGAGTGTGAATTACTTGCTAAATCTAATGTTCAAATATTCTCTGAGCAGAAGTTGCCATTTTGAGGGTGACTTGTGATGTACCTTGTGAATACCTCATGAAAAGCAACCTTAATATCAAATTGGAACTGGCATGGAGTTCTCATGTCACAAATACAACCAAGCATTCATTAGTCCTTCTCCTGAAGTATGGCCAGGATTTTAAGTCGAGTGGTAGAATTCACAGTGTGCATGGCCTGAAATATAATCTGACTGATAGAACAGACCTGCAATTTGAAGGCAAAATGGGACTTGTGAGACTCCAATCTAGGTAATGATCTCTGACGCCCCCCAAAATTCCTATTTTTTTAGAACTGTCAGCTCAGATGATCTGACATGAGTGCCTGGCTGAAGGACAAGCAACCACAAAGCAGGAAGCTGCAGTCTGTACATCTAAGATGTATTTCTTACCTTCCACTCTAAAGAGAAGGCCTCTCAAAAGGTCATACTTGCTACTATTAAACTGTGGTCTCAGCTCTGTGATTACTCACTTCATACAGAGCAGTCAAAGAGATCTCAAGATTAACTGTTTATGTCAGTGGCTCAAGTCAGCCAACTTTACTACTATGGGGTGCTGCCACCCACCACTACAGAGTTATGCCTTCACTTCTTGCTTAGTATCTGCTTTGTCCTTTTCAGAAACAATGACCTGGTACCTGAGAACAGGGGTCTGGTAACTGCAAGTGCACAAACATACACACAAGACCCAGTATTCACAAAGGATCTAAGCCAAATAGCGCAAGTAAGTTCCAATGGGACTGCAAAGCATCCATTTCATACACCAACTTCCAGGTGCAGACAGCGTGCAGCAGTGATAACGCAACAAAAGAAACAGGGCAATTTTATATTCCTCTGTTAGTTTACTTGCCTGGGTTCTTAATATTCTTAGCTGGACTATTCCTTCATTTTCCTCTTCCCGCATTCTCTCTGTAGTAAGTTGCAATCGACCGATCAAATTTATCTTGCCCCTTTTCTGAACTTTAGCGTTTTTTCTGAAAAAGTTGTAGTGTGTGAAAATAAGCAAAAAAAAAAACAAAACACAACACTTTCAATTAAGGAATTCCCATTAAATTACAGCGGCAAGGAATACCATCACATATCAGACATTTATAGGCTATCAGCATTGCAGCAGTGAGATAGCTGGCTTACAAATCAAAACCCAGCACCAATGTCTCCGCACAGTGACACCTGAATATATCAGCATTACAAAAAAATCCATCAGCTCAACTTGACAGTGTTCAAAGATGAAAAGTTACCAGCACTATTTTAAAGAATATAATTTCAGAGAAATATATTTCTGTTTAATGATAAAAAACTAGGGTTCTTTGGAGGATGTTTTTACAAGTTAGTCCAGAAAATTGGACAAGTTAATATACCATCAAAAGAACTGTCTGTATAGCTGAAAAAAAAAAAAAGAAAAGAAAAAAGGACAAACCCCAACTATGCTAACAAAGAAAGCTGATGGAATTTGTCAGTGGTCACCCATGAACTTTCTGTACAGCCCATCTCTTCTGTCATGCCCTCTCATCACTTCCCAAAGCCTGTGATCCTGACGACAAGGTTAGTAGCAAGAAGCCAGTTCTAATCATAGTCATTGTTAAGAGAAAGAGGCAAAACCCATAGTAAACTGTGCTGAATGTAAAATATAATCTTGAGATATTCTCTTTTTGTACTGTCTTATGCTCTGAAGGATTTCAAAGCACCAGTAAAAAAGCACTGCAATTCTCATTGAAATAGACACTCCTCTCTGGTGAAAGCCACATCCAAAAGCCCCACTTTTGACAGCATACCATATTATTAAGCACTTTGACTCTCCTTTTTAACTTATCACTCTGCTTTTGAAGCTCTATGCGTGTGTAATAATCATTACAGCACTACTGCTCTGCTTACATAGTGTTCTTCCTAGATGAAATTTCCTGGGCTCATTAGTAACAGGAAGATAACAAAGCCTCCAGTTTTGTACCTCATCCCGAGGTGTTTAAGAAGTTTAATTTCACAGAAATCAGAATCATAGAAACGTTCGTCTCCAATCACCTGCTTGAAGCATGACTACTGCCAAAACCAAAGCTAGAGCAGCAAGCTTGAGTCCAGCTGAATCTTGAAGATTTTCAAGAATGAAGGTTAAGTTAAAGTGAATTCCTTTAGTTATAAAATAGCACATTGTTATTTTACTTTTCAAACGTCATCTTACATTAAACTGAACTCCTGGTTCACCGAGAAGAGGGTTCCTTCTGTAAAGTCTTTGGGTGAATTGACTTGAGGTTCATACAATAAAACCTGACGTTTCAGCTTTGGAAATGCTACAAGAGACTACAGAGAAAAGGGAGGGGGGGGGAGAGTGAAAATAAAACACCAGACTTTCTAAACAGAAACAGTTACTTTTCAATAACATAGTTCACTGCTCTGCAGATTGTAGTGAGGGAAGCATGTAGCCTTGTTCCGAGCTGCTAGAGGACAACACAAATTTACTAGTAAAACCAGAGGGGACACTGTTTACCACATCACCTTCTGAAATGGGCTAGCATCAGGAAAATTGTACAAAGTAGTAAAATGCATTAACTCACGGCTACAGAATTGGTGTTGTCTGATTTATGTGATTTCTCTCTTTATTCTTGAACTAATTAATTAAAAATCTGATAGAGCAAACACTCACATTATTTTTAAGCATCATATATTCATCAGATGCCACCAACTTCCTAGAATTAGACCAGTCCCACTCCACAAACCACTCTCAAAAACTGTGTGCTTTAGGCAGCATCTGGTCAAAAAATCTTGCTGTTTCCAAAAGCTTCAGTTAGATAATACTGGGTAGAAAGAATGTGTTAATGTCAAGGCTGTCTGTGCTCAGCAGCGGTGCAAGGAGCCAACATTACAACTGATTAATGAGTAAGAAAGGCGTTCACATTTCAGTTTCAGTGTTTTCTGATAGCTCTTTAAAAATACTAATCCAGTATTTCAGAGTACAAAAATTAAGAAGAAATCTGTTTCAAGAGAAAGGGAAATACCCATAAAGTCCTCCTAAGTTCTGCATCAGGGAGCTCAGTCGCCAGTTTAAGATTTTCAAAGCTGATCTTCTCTCTGGGTCTTTGGTTCCATGCGAACAGCACAGCTAGCTGAAATGTTGTTACCTCCAAGTCATACTGGCCAACCTCATTCTTAAACGTTATCTGTGAAAAGAATGACAATTTCACTTACAAGCCTTTCTGGATCACAAGCTTTCTTAGTATTATAAATACATGAAGTATAGTTACTGAGACTCTGAAAACGATAAACTTACAATTCCATTGGACATGAGGTGGTGCCAGTGCAGTTTTCTACCACTGTGATTCTTTTTGTAAAATTCTTCAACTTCTGGGATGAGATCTTCTAATTCCGTGGGCAGCGAGACAAACACCTTTTCAGAACTTCGGGACCAAGCTCCAGCATTTAAAATTTTAATGTTCACAGAGTCAGCTGTAAGATGATACTGGATTATAGAAATCGCCAGGTGTAACGGGTAAACAAAATGCTTTTGTTTTGGTTTGGTTTTCTACTCTAAATACACTTCCAGAAGGCTGAATTTTCATAAAGTAGCAGGGTGTCTACCTAAACATTAAGATACTCTCTTTATGTACTGCTGGCTTCCTGCCAGCAACACTGATTGAAATGTTTGTTCTTCTTGCTTGCCTCTGCAGAGCTCCTTAAGCCCCGATGCAGCTTTATAGTTAATGCTTATAAGCACTACTCAAAGGTTTTCAGCAGTAACAGGTACCAAACTGGTACCTGTCAGCCTCTCTCATCAGTGAAATTTAACCTCAGCAATCTGATTTAAGCTCTTCAGAGAATGCATCCAGCTCTCCTGCTGGCAGATAAAGCTGAAGCACAGCATGAAACACTCATGAAGAATAGCAAGGGCATCAAAGAAGGGAGCAGTTCATGCATTCACCTGGTTGATACTCATTCAAGCCCCTGCTTGTAATTTAGCTACAAGACTAAGGAGTCTGTATCTATAGGATTGCTCATAATGAAAACCCACAATAGCTTACAGAATGATGTAGCTCCAGTGTCAACTGGAAGAGAAAGCAGAGCCTACAGACACTTCCAATCTAAGGGTAACAATGCCCTGAAGACTACGGCAACCTGCAGTTGATAGAATTTTTAACTCAAGATTCATTAGAATTATTTTTTCACCAAGCCAAATGAAAAATAGAAAATCATTTGAAAACAATACCTGGTAAAGCGAGTTTATTATTTTTGTGCATTTCTTTGAAGGCCTGGTTCAAATCTTCAGACACTTTGATATCTTGGAACATTCTAGCCAGCTTGTTTACATAGTCTGCTGGCATTCCTACTTCCTGTATTTAAAAAAAAAAAAAAAGAATGCTAAACTATGACATAGACAACTATGATCAAAAGGCATTACTTTTAAAAAAATGAACTCAGAAAAAAAGCTGAAGATCATTACAGTACACAGGTATCATCAATTTACAGTGACAGTTAATCTGCAATGCAATATAAAGGTTTTTTGCATGGGTTGTAAGTAGTTATCCCTTACTGATTCTTTTAAAGAAATCTAAGTGTTTAAGAACATACGCATGCAATAACGAATCAAGGAATTCTGAGATTTGAAGTAATGTTTAAGGCATGCAAATAATATTCTAATCTATGTAAAATTTCACAATTAGAACACATCTCAAATTATTTACATACCTAAATACACATAGGCTTAGTACACTGCATTTTTCTCATTTACATGAGGAGTACATGAAGCCTTCAGATGTGAAATATTTTAAAATCTATCACCACCACTATTAGGATCAACATTTTTATTAGAAAAGATCTAAACTGTTTTACTTTCACAAAGTACTGCAATAAAACAGAAGCATAAGATGTCTTGATTGGCCTGCAATTTCAGACAGAACTAACCTAAGCAAGAAGGAATTGAAGTTCAAGAGTGGGAATTAATACCACAAGCAAGAGGCACAAGCAAACAAAGAGAGATGCCAGGCTACTTACTCTGAGCCATTCCACCATATTCTCCTCAATTTCACTATCAGCTGATATATCTAATATCAGGCGTCTCGTTAAGTGAGCTTTGTGATATCGCATGAAAACATCTTTATTCTGTACATATTTAAGTACCAAAAGCTGTCAAAAAAGATTTTGATATATTTATTTACACTGTCAATTAGATAAGTCTTTAAATGCTGATCTAATGTCACTGTAGACTACAAAGTAGAAAAAGGCTACTTGGCATTGCCTTGCGAGGAACTGTGTTAATGTTCTCACAGGCATCAGCTGTGAACGTTTCGTAACATCACACCTTCCATGTCTTCATTTCCAACCATCAAGAACCGTCTCTTAAATCAGAAAAGACACGGACACCGGTATTTAAAAGTCTCCTGTATTATTTTCTACACTAACACTAGTTACTTCAATACATAACGGTGATATAGGCATTAATTTAGCACACTAATTTTGTGAACAGACACAGAGATGTGAACCACTGCATGATTTACAAGATTTAAACTGCACTCACATGTGACATAAAAAATTCTTTACCCTGTTATTACAACTTTGTGGAACTGAAGATCAAGGGCTCAACCCTCATAAGGAAATAAACCAAAGAAATTAATTCTTCAGAATAATCGAGAAGCAGAAAGCAAAAACTTACTACTTCTTTAAGCTTTGCTTCAATTTCTTCAGAGGTTAGTTTTTTGCTTAGTGGTGTTTTTCTTAGCAACATGTCACAGTAATTAGCAAGAAGCTCAGGGCACTTGGATTCAGGCTGGGTTTTCAATCCAACACTAAATAAAAGAAGAACAACATATCTTCAAACTGTACAGAATCCTGCTATCCTGGAGTAGTCACACTGTTAACAAAAGAGACCACCCTTTCTTGATCCCCTTTCAAGGATGCTGGTGGTGAATGCGTATCCTTGTTAAAGTAATGAAAAATTGGGGAAAATACCCTTTTTTTTCTTGAATGAAAAAATACTACCAAACATTTTCAGACAGCTTCTACAGCTTGATTGTTCCAACTGCTTTTAATTTTAGAACTCATAACAATGAAGGATTACATTGAAACTACAGTTTGAAACAACTAAATATTGCACAGCAACGAGTATTCCAGTAAAGAATTAACAAATGCTGCAGTGACAAGTTTCACTCATCTTGTCAGTGTGCTCTAATGGAATTCTCAAGAACAGCCTCTGAACTGTGTTTCACAGTCTGCAAAACCAAACACAGCTATTAAATAGTAACAGGATAAACTTATTTTGTAAATGTTTTAAACAGTGGACTAATATCTTGGAAATGAAAAGCAGATTAAAGCTGAACAAGAAGATGCTACAGTAGACAGACTGTAGTTCTTCAAAGTACATGCAAGCACGAGGCTGTGTTCCAAGCCCGCAGCTAGACTGGTGGATAAAGTCGTGTCAGGGACCCTGTCTCTAGAATCAGATGGCACCAACTTACTTGATTGCTAGTCTCAAGTGCCCAAAACAAAGGCAGAGAGTGAGAGAGTGGGTAAGAAGCTGTGGGGATGTTCAGCGTTCTTGCTCATTCTCTCACCCTCTCATCAGCTAGTGTAGACAGTGCTAAAACTCTTCCAACAACTTGTCCTTTTTAATTCATGAAGCAGCTAGTGTCTTCTGTCCTCCTGAAGACCATTTGGAGTAAAAGCAGATCACTGTTCTTTTGGTTATTAGGAGACAGAACCCTTATTTAATCAGTGTGTTCCCAGATATTTCCCAACAGGAGTCTTCAAGATCCTGTCAGCAATTAAAAAGTTCCAAATTCTTAGGCTGAACTTCAAGGCACAAGTTGAACAGGATAGTTTCATTTTACTTAAACCAGGCTGCATATATAGGTAACTTGAAAGAGCTTGGGAAGAATGCTGAACAGAAAACCATCACCATCATGGTGGTTTCTAAGAAATCACTAGGCGGGTTTAGCTTTAGGAATAAAACACAGTTTGAATAAGGTTTGAATGCTTCCAGGGGAAATGAAAATATTATCAGAGACCTAAAAATTTCCTCTACCCTGGCTGCATCGATACGAAGTATACAAGCAGGAATCTAGCCTTTTGTGAAGGTGTTCCTCCAATAACATAAAAAGAGCAAGGCTAAACCCTGTCCAGGTATACCATTAGTCCAAGCCCAAACAGAGAAAAGAACCAGAAGGCTGAGCAGATAATTTATACCCATCCACCCCTAACTAGAAGTCACTGGAAAGAAGGAAAGCTGCCAGCCCAGCTAAATAAGGTTTGTTTCCATAGTAAATCAGACTATAAACTCTAATTAAGCAATCCCAACCACCTAAGTATACATACAGATTCCTACTCCTGTGGCACATCCCATGTGAAATACTAACAATCAATTAACTGACTACTACTTTCTGGCTGAGTGAAAAGGGTGGCCCCTGTAAGCATGCTTTTTTTCTTTTTGAGTAACACAGGTCTGCTTCATCTACTGAAGTTGTTTAACTAACCTGGCTAATCCTGCAATGAAACAAAACTGTAGCACCCAGAGAGGACATACTCACAGCTGGCACAAGAGAAGGCAGCAAATAGCTTGTGGGTGGTTACATCTTAATCAGCCACAGTTATTTCCATAAAGATTGCTGCCTCTGTCTTCCCCAGCACTTTCACTGAAGTTGTCGCAGTTACAGAGCTCAAGTTTTTGGAATTAAGAACCCAGAAAGATATTATTAAATTCAGCTAACAAATTGACTCATTACTCTACTATGGAAGAATAACTACAAATAAATATGAGTTTAAACAGCCTGCTATTCACTGATCCACTGCCATGTGAAGTGTCTTACCAGAGGTTGAAATTCCATAACATAAAGAATGTGAAGCACTTCTAAACAGTGTTATTTTTGAAGAGATATTTTAAAAGCGAAGTTCACTCTTTAACAGTTTAAAAACATTGATTCCCATGAAGTTTATATGGCTTACCCCTTTTGCTTCAACGGCAATTCAAGTTTAAATATTGTAGCATCATTCACAACTGCTTTGTATGCCTGAAAAATAATTACAGATTAATAGTGCTTCACTTAATTTCCATCTTTAACATGGCAATCACAAAAGTTTTGTCTCTTTTTAGATTACTGTAACATGAAATAAGCCAATTATTTTTATTAGCCCAAAGCCTGCAGATATGACTTTCAATATGAGAGTACAAATCTTATGCCTCGATTTCCCATTAACTGATGTATTGCATTTTCCTCTTTTCCATTAGCATACTACTTTCCTTTAAGCAAAAATTTAGGAAGGGATTGGATGGATCAGGTTCTATATCTGACGTCACAAGACTACATCCAAAATTCTAAACATATTGCTACATCAGACATTAAAGTGCTCAACAGAAAGATCAACATCTGATGTCCTCTACAGCACTACAAAGCCGAACACAAATGCAACTTGATGCATGACCACAACACTAGTTAAAAGCTCATCAGTTGGCAGTAAGTTTAATCAATATTTTAGTTTACATATTTACTAGAGTAAGAGCAGATTCCAGCTTTAACAGCAAATGGGCACCAAGATTTCAGGTATATTATGATATGAATTACAACAATTCTAAACTGAAACAAAAAAAAGATCAGCAGAAACACATACCTTATCTCTTGCAGTAAGAAACCTTGGATCATCTTGAAAAGCTTCTTTAACCAACTTACTAAATCGATTAAATAGTGTGAGCAATTGCTCTACGTATTTCTCAGAATCCTAAAGTTAAGGAAGCAAAAATAGAGTAAAAAAAAAAACAAGGCTCCACAGTGTGAGCTTCCATATAATTCCCTTATCTGTAATTATGTAATATCCTCAAGCCTGCATACTATGAATGAGCATTTTACATTTACTTTTTGTAGTGAAGAGCTCTACAGCATGTAAGCCTCAACACAGACTTCTAGGGTAGTATTCCTGATACACAAACATATAAACACACACACAAAATACATAGCTTTTAAATACTGTATAATAGCTTCTAAAAATCAAAAAAGGTTTTTGAGGACCAATAAAAGGCACATCCTAATTGCTGCAGGTAAGTCCTCCTAGACCAAGAGAAAAAGAGGATTAAAAGCTGAAAAAAAGAACAGTGAGGAAAAAAAAAAAATTAATTTCCACACTATGTTTAGTGTGGAAACACTAAACTCTCAGATTTAAAGAAAATTTCAGATTTCATCAGGAGGTTAGAATTCTGAAATAATGAATTTTTTATTTTGCCTTTTTAATTAAGAGGGTAACACAGTCCTACTATACAAGTATCCCATGCACTTAACTTCCAGCCTTTACTGCAAATTGGATTCATGTTTCAAAGCTACAAATGAAACATAAGGAATAAAAATATACTCTAAAGGTATTTAAAATTTTCAGTGGACTATATTTAAACACAAAATTTTCAAAATTTATTTCCATTTGCATATGTATCCCACAAAGAGAGAGTATTTAACTTCTGCAAGTTTGTTTTTTAAAGCAATACACTTACAGTAGTAATAGTTTCAGCAGCTGCTACCATATCTGCAAGTCCAGCACTAACAATATGTTCTTCCAAGTCTTTCAGCATAGGCTCTATGCCATTTGGAACTTTATCCATCAGTGAAAACATTAAATGCAACTCTGAAAGATACAAATACTAATAATGCCACCAGTCAAAGACCTGTATAAAAAACAATCAGACTACATTTCTGCTAGGAATATATCAAGTGGAACGCTGAATATGTAAAGAAGATAATCCAATTCATCTCTTATAGGGAAGAATGTTTTTGAATACTGCTCTAACTCTGGTCCCCCAGGGAGATTCCTCTGAAGGTAAAAAGAAATACTTACTGCAACATAATACTTCCTTATGCATATAATATAACAAGCTTGAATAAAACCCCCTAAAGTCAATGGCAAATTGGATTAAGTCTGTGTTCTTGGTGTAACGGGAAACTGTACGGATTCAAGCTATTATTTTTTTTAAATTACAGCCAAACAGAGCTGTCTTTGTGTATCTTCCAATACCATCTACAACGTTTTGTTTTAACTAAAAGCATGCCAAATTCTAAAGTAACCAAAACCAACTAAGGTAAACAGCATTTTTTCCTTTCTGTTTTCCCAAAAAGTTTGTTTAGTTTTTCTGAAATTACCAGTTCAAAAACTTTAAGAACCTAAATGGTTTATTTCTCTACTTCTGTGAAGGTATTTCAACAGTGCTAAAAAACCGTCTGAACTAAAAAGGTACTGAAACATCAATAATTATCTTGACAAAGCTGTCCACAGAGGAACATCTGGATTAAAGCCACCAGATTGTTCTAGAGAGACCACAGAGATTTGAACTAAATATAGCAAAGGACTTTGCTTAACGAAGTAGAAAAAACTGATCATGGATGGAGAATTTATTTTTTTTTGATAGATCACTGAGGACCTAAGTGAATCTATCAGGATTTTTCTATTTACTGTGAAAGAGGACAAAAGCCAGAGGCCTTGTCTTTGATTTCTCCTCTGCGATACTTTGATGTCATCAACATCAAGATCCTGTTACCACCGATGATGATATACATGTTAACAACTTCTGTATCCCAACAACTGTTGCAGACTGAAATCAGAAAGTAACACACAGAGAAGAAAAAAATCCTTTTAGAACATAACACTGCAAATTAAAGAATGGAAGCTACAACCAACCTCCAATAAGAATTTGCAATGCTACTAGACACAGCTCATAGCAGGCTAAATGATGGGATTTCAGGAACCAGAAAAAAAAGCGGAGTTAGAGGTATTCTCTGTGCAATTTAAATGTACTGTAAGTACATCCATACTGTAGCTGTTGGGGCACTTAAACAAGCTCTGTTTTCATTTTGTATTCATAAAAGCCAAATGTACTACTTATTTCTGTTATGAAGTACTTCAAGAATAAAATGTAGGCCTCCCATTCCTAATACTATAAACAAAGAAATCTGCATAAGCCAATTCTGAAGAGCATTTGCAAGCTAGAACATCTTTTGATAAGTTTTCATTTGGAAAACATCATGCCTGCCTTCCTTTGCATAGCCTGTAAATATTAGGTACTTAATGAAGCAGAGTATTTTTACAGTAGTGCCCAGCTCATAGCCAACACACCCAGCCCTTTTTTGTCAGATGGTCTTTCATTAAGAAAACAATTTCTTTGGGGTGAATAATATCAGAAAGACATATGAATAAGCAAAGTACAGCAGAGGATACTATCAGATGTTAAGTGTTAATATGTATAGCTCCAGTCTTTAAATAAATGCACCGCACCTGCATCCTTCATTAACACATTTTAAACAGCATCAGCTGGGGGGGGGATTTGAAACAGGTGCTTGAATTCTTATACACTAAACAGAAGTGCTTTGCAATCAAGCACTAGTACTGTGGGACAGACACAACCACAATGAAAGAGAAGACTGTGTGAATACTTCAACAAGTTTATAAAGAAAGGTGCTTTGGATGCTATATATGAACCCTTGTGAAGCTCTGCATTTAAATAAACCCCCTGTATTCTCCCAGAGGTTGTAACAGATAAGAAGTTTGGTGGGTTTCTAGATTTAGCTCTGGACTACTGCCAGAAATCACGCTGCTAGATGAACAGATGAGTACGACATAGTTTTGAGGTCAAATATTTTCTGAAATGCTAACTTTAGAAGTGAGTATTTTCTATGCTTTTTTAAGTCATGAAACAATTTTCACATCTGCATGGAAATGAAAACTTCATGCAGACATTAGTAAATATTCCCTGGTTGCAGAATACAGAGACTTCCAAAAAACACAAAATGAAACAAACAAAACAAAGCTGACCTGTAATTTAAGCTTTCCATTTTTTCAATTTCCCTATTTTAATTATAACATTTTAATGACTTATCTAGTTCGGTTTATCACACAGGACAAGACTTTTGAATCACACCAACTTCTCAATCTATGATGTCTGTCATTTATCAGAGGCTGGCACAGCCCTAACCTTTGGCAGAGTAAAAGAAAAAAAAAAAATCAATAATAAGAGTAAGAAAAAAAATTCTCCCTGCTTTTCAGAAAAGCAGCTTTTTAAAGAGATGCTTTGCTTTTATTCCAGGGGAAAGGGGATAGTGGAGGTGGAATGAAGGAGGAGTGTTAACATTTCCCAGAGTTGGTCAACATGAGGAAAAGAAGTTGTGGGAAAAATAAAGAAAAGAGAACACAAAACATTCTTGTCTTTCAAGTAAGATGAGAGCTATCCAGTCATTCAAATTAGGGTATCGTACATACAATTTTGAGAAGTGATATAAAAAAAAATCCTAACAATGATGGTAATTTTTTGTGGGAGAGAATTGCCCATTTGCAGTGATACTGTATCTGGAAAACACTGCCACCATCTATTAAAACCAGTAATCTGATATATCTACAAATAAACTTATTTTTATACAGTTGATGCTGAGATCATCCTGCACTGCTCTTGAAGTTTCACTTACTTTCTGTTTCATTTCGTTTGATCATGCCTTGGCATTCAGCTAAAATAGTCTCTTTAAAAGATGTCACCAGAGCATTGACACAGCACTCCATTAGCTGAAATACATTAAACACAGAATTAGCTCATTTAGCCATCTGAACGCTGATCTGTCTCAAGTTTGCCATGACACAAAATGTAGCTTGTCCCCAATAGCTATACTCTATAAAATAATTAATTTCATTCACTGATTCATAAAAGTATATCTAATTTGAATAAAATCTATATTTCTTCAAAATGCATAGGTTTGTAAATGTAGTAAACTCTCTTCCCAACCCGTAATGAGCTCAGTATCTTTGTTACCTCTTTTCTCCCAAGGGAGTCATCGCTTTTGGAACACCAACTACCCTAGTTAGTTTCCAAGTATACATCCAAGAGCTAAGAATAGTTCTCATTCCAGCAAATTCTATTTGGACCAGGTCAGTTGGCTTGAGCAAAACACTATGGCTAGATCTAGAACAGAAACTGCTCGTACATGCCAGGGCCATCTCTCTTTTGTCAGCCTCTTCATATGGGTCACAATTTATAGCTACGCAGTATGAACGATTTACAAGTTAACAAAAGACATAAAATACATTTTGATCCACTGCAAAAAATAACATGTAAAGGCTATTTATTTAAAATAAACTGTTTCCTGAACTAATTTCAACACAGATAATTATGAACTATTCACTGAAGTTAAATCTTTCTTCAGAATCTGAACTGTGTAAAATATTGCTCAAGGGGGAAAGGAGGGGAAGGAAAAAAAGAAAAAACCCATCCTTTATACTAAATGGCTGTATTTCAGCCTAACAGGAAATCTAGAACAGTTTTAATGAAATTTCTATTGCTCCTTTAGACTGCAATGAACAACAACTCTTTCAGGTATTCTGAATGAGCACTGAGAAAGCCTTTACCTAGTAGATTGGCCAGCTTACTTTGAAATACCATTCTCAAAGCCTGTTAAGTGTATAAAAAAAGTCATACCTGACTTGAAGTGAATAAAAAACAGACAGGAAAGTAATACAGATTTTTCTAAGAAAAAAATGTAATAGCTAAAAAACATAAAAGCAGTTTGGTATCAATCTACTGCTACCAAATAATGCTGTAACACACACAAAAATCAAAACTGCAATGTAATACTATATAAATATAAAATACATATTTTTTTCTACACATTATACTTACTGCTTCTACAGAGTTACATTCACGCCTTGTTTCTAAATATCGTAGTGCTCTTTTCTCCTCTTCTTTTAGTTTAGCATCTGCCTGTGCAAAAGTAGAACAGCAATCATTTTAAGTACTACTAACACTTTCAGGAGAAAGTTACAACAGAATTTTTACTTACATATTTCATATAATTCTGTACACCATTTTGTTGTAAATAAGAAGGAGCCTGCGTTCTATAAAATCTCTCTGTTGAATCCAAATATGCCTTTTCAAAGTTATCCCGATATATCTGAAGTTTATCTTCAGGATTAGAACAAAGGTTAACTGCAAAGAGAAAGTCCAAACTTACTTGCAAGCCTTGGAAACTTAGGTGGCTAATAATAAGCAAAGCTCATTTAATTGAGTATTGTATTAAAAGGTTGCAATGAACAATTTGAAGTATCCTATGAAATACACTCTGATCCCTAAAGGTAACCAAAATTGTCCAGTCTTGGCTGCAGAGACATTTAGATTAACTACAAAACTGGAAAAAACTGCATACCTATCTCCAGCATTTTAAATATCCAAACAGAGTAACCAGAAATACACATCTAATAGCAAAATTGGATATTAAAAAAAAACAAAAACAAAAACAAAAGGCTCACCACAATGACTAAATGAAAAACTTCTCCACCTGACTGAGCAAAGAGCTTTTCTTATACACTGTTCTTATAACCCCAGTATTTTCATTTAGACATTTTTTTTTGCATTGATTTTTTTCTGTCTTATAAGAATGGAAACGTGGAAAACTTTTTGTAAGGGGATGTGATAGGACAAGGGGCAATCGTTTTAAACTACAGTAGGATAGATTTAGCTTGGACATTAGGAAGAAACTCTTTAGTATGAGGGTGGTGAGACACTGGAACAGGTTACCCAGAGAAGCTGTAGACACATCATCCCTGGAAGTGTTTAAGACCAGGCCAGATGAGGATCTGAGCAACCTGGTCTAGTGGGAGGTGTCCCTGCTCATGGGACAGGAGCTGGAACTAGATGATCTTTAAGGTCTTTCCAACTCAAGCCATTCTATGATTCTATGAAATAGTGAGTTTGCTGCTGCCCAGCAGTGCTTTGCACTATTTGGAAAAAAGCTTCTACCTTTCTCTCAACTGTTACAGAGAAATAAATAAATAAATAAACAAAGTCCTTAAATGGAACATGCTTTAAAAAAAATAATTTAGGACTGAACATCTATTAATCCATCTGAGAGTATCAGTCACAAGTTTAATTCAACAGGCTGAAGAGCTCTGAAGAAGAGGCAGGCCATGCTGAAATGTCACAGATGTTTCAGATACATAGATCTGTTTTAAAAAGAAGAAAAAGACTGAGAGTCTTAGATGCAGCCTGTTTAGCATTTCTTTTTCAAAGTGTCTGAAGAATCAGAAATGGTACAGAAAGAAGCACAGACATAAGGTTTTATCTGCAACCCTAAAAGGTCAAAAAGTAGCTTGTTCTTTGACAACACTGTAACTGATATGTAGCTAACTAAGATCACTTAGAAGTTAAAAGATTTTAAACAGAAATGAATTGATATCACATATCAGCACCACCACCACATTAATAAAAAAAAGCTTAGATAATCATTCCAACCCTACCACCACAACTGTCAACTCGTATGATGAAAATTCATTTACTAAAGTGAGGAGACAACCGAGACCAGTCTGCGCAAGACATACCATATGATTCTCGAACTCCAATAACAAGCTGAGAGTCAAAAGCTTCTCCTAGTCTTTCAGCATGAACTAGCTTCATTGCACTGTCCTGAAGTCTATTTTTTATATTTGAAAATATGGATTCATTCCATGTATCTAGCATGAGCTATGTATTAAAGAGAAAAAAAAAACAAAACACAAAAACCTGTCAGAAAGGTACACTCAGACCTAAGTTTGTGCAAAACAAATACAAGAGATCAGAAACAGAAATCAAACATTTTTATAATGCAATTTTCAGGTTATATACAGCAGTTCAACTTCCTCAGAACGCACCTTGCTCTGCGCTTGTCATAGAAGCAATATTCAGCTCACATTACAAGCTAACTTTACTGAACAGGACAGCTAGGGGAAGCAGTATTTGATTCATATATTAGTTCCTTAATTTGATATTATTTCTGTAGTTCTCAGTAATCAGCCAAGTAACTTTTCCAGCAATGCAATGTGTCAGGAGTTGCAATTTCAGAGGGTACTTTCCAGCCAAACATCCAAATATAGTTCACTATTTGGCAGGCTCAGTCTTAAACAAAACCAAAATCTCAATTAACACCACAGTTATGTAAAGAAAAAAACCTGATGGTTTGGGTTTATCTCAATATGCAAGTAACGAAGATAGAATTTATAAACAACTCCAAACCTCACCTAAGCACTGCAAAGTTTTTAAATTAGGTATAGTGGCCCTTAACAGATTCCTCATCACTCAGAGGATCTCCTCATACCACACTGTGTGATTTTATTACTTTTTTGGTGATCACTACCGAGGCTGCTGCCAATGTACAGCATTATACCTAATCACCAGACCTAGTGCACTTAGCTGAGCAACACAAAAAGCTCACTAGAAGGACAGGTCATACTTATGCCCACATAAGCTCCACCAGCTGTTCAGTATTAAATACTCAGAGTATGCCACATGTTTGTTAAAAGAAAAAAAAAAAAAAAAAAATCTTCATTTGCTTTAGAATTCAAGTGACTGTAGTCCTTTCTTTTTGTCCTTAGACACTGGATCTGGCTCTTTCTATAAGCCACTGAATACCTAATGAAACTTTGAGCTTTGATGTCCTAGTCATGAGATGGTCCTAACTGGACCACATCAGAGACAAGGCACATCTCCATCAGCTTCAATCCCAAAGAAAATCCGAATTGTTAAGGCACTATTCTTTCTCCTCACTATTTTCTCCACTCTACCTTGCTTATTCTTTAATTTCTTGGTTCTCTGGCCTTCTGCATAGAGCAGAATAGAGTGAAAAGTTCAAGTTTGCCAGATCTTGAAGAGCCTAGAACGCTTTCTCCAATAATGAAAACAAGAAAGGTAAATTGAGGTAGTGATTCCTTTCTTTGCTGGTGGTCTTTGCTCTTCCTTTTCTCAAGAGGTATGGAGGATCAGGTGTCAAGTAGGAGGGCAAAGAAAAAGAACCTTGCCCAAAGTAATGCATTTGAACTATTTTGTTCTTCCCATCCTGGAGACAGTGGGATGGTTAAAATGATCTTCAGTACCAAGTGAAAGATTTCTTTAGCAATTTCACTTCCCTACAGATACTTTCCACAATGGAAAGGGACAATGAATGACATTAAGCTAAAGGACTTAACACTTTACAGCTGATATGCTCCATTTTTCTTATAATAGAAGACTAAAGCAATTTCAAGGAACATCATTCATGGCACTTAGAACACTGAGCACTCCATACTCAAAAACCTAGACTTTCTTTATATGTTCATTATGAAATAGTCAAAAGATCACACTCAAAAAGTTTTACATGTCCAATCTATTAATTGTTATGACTGACACTTTGGAAGAAAAAGGGGAAATCAGGAGATCAACACCCATGTTTAACTTGAGAGTATTTAATTGGTCATTTATAAAATGACCAAAGTTATAAAAAAGATGTCCCAGTTAAGATTTTGGCCTCCTTTTCTACTAGAAGCAGAAAAACTACTCAAGATATACAGAAGTGCAATTGCTACTTGCAAGTATAGAAATGTTAGGTGAATTTACAACTGCCTTCTACCCCAGGATTCAAGTCAATTAAAAAAACAACCAACCACAAACAAAATAACCCAAACCCCAACAAAGTACATTTATCACCACAACAAAACCATTAATAGCCAGAGCAAAACTAGAGAAACTGAGTGAAATTAATGTGGAGAGGGGAGGGAAAAACAAAACAAAACAAAACAAAAAAAGTGCAGGGCTTTTCTGACCCTCACACAGAGGCACGTGTAACATCATGCATCATATTACAACACTGGTGCAATTTCATCTTCAGCTACAGAATCCCTTCTGTAGGCAGAATCCTTACTGTAGGCAGAACAGTGCACAACAAAATTTTCATACCTATCACTTACCTTTCGAACAATACTGTCCTCTACATTAGACTTCTTGTTGCTGCCCTGCTTGCCCATTAAAGTAATCTCTAACTGACAAAATGGCTTGGGCAAAATATCACACTGGGTGAAGAACTTGCGCCACTCCACTATATATGCTTTTAGTAAAGCTGTATCATCTTGATGACTCAGCACTCTCTGGAGGAGGGGAGGGGAGAAGAGGAGGCAATTTATAAACAAATTTCTGCGCAAAATATGGATTGGCTTTGCTTATACTGAAAATAACACACCATATAAAATTAAAATATACAGATAAATCAGAATAAGAACATTTACATATTTAAGTTCCATTTAGTTTAGAGAAGTAGTTATCAACTCATGGCATATGGACCATTTCTAAAGGGTAAAGAAAGGTAACAGCCAACAAGCAGTCACTTGAAATTTTCTAAATTAACCACATTTTTCTTCCTCTTAAGCCATCTGCAAGTCAAGAATATTAAAACCTTTGGACTAACGGTATGTATTGGTATAACCATACCTAAAAACATAACCATGAAACCTTTAAGGCCTATGTTATATTCTATACAACTACAAGATTAATTTAATGGTATCTACTAACCGTTCAGATAGTTAACATATAAATTTTATTAAAGCCTGAAAACTACAACTACATTGTACAACATCTACCTCAGTGCCTAAAAAGATGCCTCTCAAAACAACAGCCAATGTACAGCGTATTGAAGACCTTGGCTCAGCACAGCATTTATGCATGTAAGCAAGGAAGCAGATGAAACTTAAGAAAAAAATATCAATATTTATATGCCTCGTTGTACAAAAGCCTCTATGAGAAACTATTTTCCGTTAAGCAAAGCCTTAGTGGTGTAAATCTCTTAAGGAAGATTTTACAGACTTTAGTTTTCTCCTTTCCAAACCTTTGTCAGGGGAACTTTAGAGTATTATTTTTTAATATCACAAGCACCCCCTCTTAAATCCCTTATTGCAGAAAACGGCTTTTGCTGTATATTTTAGAAACACAAAATTTTCTTTCTACTGATGACTTCAATTGTTTGGGAGGAAGCCCATAAAACTGGACAGCTTGAGTCAATAGCATAGATATTTCTAGTATGCAGTACTTATGGCTTATTTTAAAGCCAGCCATGAACATGTCAGCATAGCACTGAAACTAAATAATTTTTTTTTTCCCAGAGAGTAATTTCTTACAGAAAAATTTGCATCAAGAAGTTTTCAAGTGGAAGAAGATTCCATAAGTACTGTTGGACAAACAAAAAATAATATTGGTTTAGTTTTTTTTTTAATATAACATAAAAATCATTGCCCACTCCAGTTTCAAGGACTGCAAGAAAACAATAGGCCAAGGCGAATGCTCAAGGCTAAGTTTTCTTTTTGTCAATAGAAGTTCACAGGGTAATTATGATCTCTAGAACATCACAGAATTTCCAACAAAAAAGCAAATGCATTTAAATCCAATGAAAGTCAGAAATATTTGGTTATTTTTCTAACAATATGAATAGATGTTATGAAACATTAAGAACTTACTGCTTGTGCCTGTTTAATAAAATCAAGGATGTCTTCCTTCAGAGCCTGATGGATTTTTGCTGGACCTTTATCATCCCACAAGCAAACTGCATGTACATCTCTAGAAAACAATTTATCCATCTTTTAGTAACAGCTACTCAAAGTTTAATGCTGTAATGTATGAGGCTTAAACGGACATAATTTAAGTATGTCTAAGAAATTAATACACTCTTTATCTATCATTGTCAAACAGTGCACAGTTAGATCCCACTGACACATGCAAGAAAACATCTCTGAAGAAAAGGCTGAAACTGCAAGGAAGTCTTGGACACAAGTAACAGTAACATATCTAGGAAAGGGTTATAGCCCTTGTTGGATTAAGGACAATTTTTAAAGCTTTTCTCTGACAAAGACAGAAATCACCTGCCAGTAGAAGCATTACTACTGAGCCCATATTATTCGAAAATACTCTCACTAACATGCAGCCTTCACTCACAGCTTTACAATCACTAAGCACTACAATATCCCTGTGGTACAAAGGAAACAGACCTTCCTTGTGAGAAACTTGAGCTTGAGGGCATCAGGTAATTCAAAAGACATTTTAATTAGTTTAGTAAGATCACTTAAACGTTGCATGACAGCAACAGCATTTTGAAGTGAAGCCCTACTGCAGAAAAGCTGCCAAACAGCATCACAAACCAAAATTCTATTAATGAGCTTTAATCAACATTCAATTTCCTGTTTTACTTATCTGACAGCCTAGCAAGGGTAACTTAATTCTTACTTTTCATACCAAAGACTACAAAAAAGCAAGTTACACACCTAATAATACAGCGTATATAATGTGGCCTAGGCAAGCCTTTCTTTGACCGATTACCTTCCTCTGGTTCTTCTTCCTCCTTTCAATAGCAAGGCCACATCTTTTGCAGGAAAGCAACTATATAATCTAAAGGTATGACTTTGTTCCTATTAAAGCAATACAGTTATTTCAATACAAAAGCATCTATTTTAGCTTAACTGAAAAGACAAAACTTAGAATGTATAAAGATCCTTTGACCCAGCTCAAAGGTGCTGGCCTAGGATTTACTGAGGCCTACCTAACTTGTGAAACTTAGCGACTTGGACATGCAAAAAAGGTGTTACTCTGTTTAGAGTGTCACTGTTTCCTGACAGCAGTGAAAAAAGCATTACTGGATAATTAAACTCGAAGGGTAGGTAGAAGACATCTACAGATTTTGAATTATTATTAAAAAGCTTATCAAAGAGCACTGTCCAAAACCAGAAACCTAGGAGACCAGGAACCTTTCTCTCAATATCCTTAATTTACCCAAAAAGTTACTTAAGTTCTATTCCATAATTCAGCTACAAGAAAAATAGTAAATGGGAAATTCCAATACCAGTGCAGAATTATTGAACTAGTTGTTAAAAATGAAAGTAATGACTCAGAATTGAATTTGTACCTTCACTATACCATGTTTCTGGCAACTAATTTAGTCGTCATCCTAAGTTATTAAAACTCATTACATGATAAACTACCTTGCCTTTTTCTTGGCAGAAAAGTGTGACAGGTGCAGTAAGATGGCTGTAAAAAAAAAAAAAAAAAAAAATTCGCTGCACCGTCCTCATCGAAAAGAGGAATACAGACAGAGGCTGCAACGGGACTGTATTTAAATAAAACACACTTGTATGACAGAATTTAAAAAGCGGGAAGACCGCAGGTTCAAGCTACAACTGTAAGGGAAAATAACTATATTGAGACATACTTTTGTTATATATGTTGTACCTCACTTCCGTATTATGTTGGCAAAGGTCACACAATATATTTTAAGAAAAAAATCATCATCTAACAGAAAGCAACTTCTGGCTTTTTGGACGGAGAAAAATAGCTGGTTTTTTAGAAAGTACAATAATGCAAACACTGTCTGAAAAATACTATATATATACACTATTCTTAGGGTGTAAGAACTATTCAAATTATACCAGTGAAACTGCATTACCCTCTTACTTCAATAGCATTCTTAAGCTATATAACATTCAGCAAACTGCCTTTAAATGAACTTCCTGACAAAGCAGTAAACATTTTCTAACAAAAGGTTTGTGGGCAGGTACAAAACTTCTTTGCTATGACCAGCTGAAGTCAAAAGCTCTGCTGTTCTTTCTCCATCCTATTTTCAGAGATCTCATTCTCAGCAAAACTCTACTTTTGCACAATTACAGTGATGTAGGCACACTTACCAGTTAATAAACCTTTAACTAGTACTTTTGTTCTGTGGGTTCCTCCATAGTCCATGTCTTACATGACTTCTGTATCAGAAGTAGCACCAAAAGTGTATTCCCATTATGCAGAAGGATGTAAGATACTGAAAGAATTACTTACGAAAACAGATCAAACCACTGTTGTTTTGTGACAGACTCCTGACGAAGAAGTTTTAGAACAATAGGACGCATGAAATCCCATTTGTCTTCAAACTGAAGTGAACCTTTATTCTAGAAGGAACAAAGAAAAAAAATGTTAATAAAACAGTTTCTTATTTAGAGTTATCGATTGCAGTTTTATGGTTAACAAAAAAAGTATCTTCTCCTGAGGTGTCTCTCAAGCTAGCATCTGAGCTACAACACCAGAGCCGAACAACACTTTACAGTATCATTTTTTAAAGTGACAGAGCCATTATTTGTTTCTTAGAGAAGCAGACTGCCAACGTTTTCCTTTGTAAACTGCATTTGCTACAGCACAAATTCTAGCCCTGGAAACATGAATGATACTTGGTCAGCTTCCTTGCCCCAGCCAAGATAAATGCAATCAAAGTCACAAGACCAACTTGCAAATCCGTCCTGAGTAAATTACAACTACCAAAATGGCAGCTGGGAATTAGGAGTAGTACCTGTGGATGCTGCCATGTATCTTTTTTTTTCCACTGTGCATTTGGCATCAGCAGCAAAGAGGGAGGAAGGAAGTAAAGTGACATAGGAACTGTTGTACCACAGACTCCCTTCCTGTAGGTTAACTGGCCACAGTCTGTTTGACCGACGGGACTATAGTTGCTGCAGATAAAAATGATTTACACCATGCTGAAAAAATCTAATCCAAGGTGATTTTTTTCACATTTGTAATACAAATTTAGATGAAAGCTAAAGAAACCAAGTGATCTCATATTATTCTGATAAAACTCACCATAGCACACAGGTTGACTTCCAATATTAAAACCAAACCAAACCAAAAACTTCCAAGAGAAACCAACAGTTCTACAGCATATATATTGCAATCTTATTTGCTTACAGCTCTGCATTTTAAAAAGAAAAATTTGCAGTTAAAAGAAATGTGGATTTAGAGTTCTGATGCAAAAAGACTACAGGGTTGAGTTGCCTGCAGTGTTATGTTCCAATGCTCTGCTTATTTTTGAACAGATCATTTTCTTGGCTAGTACCACAGAATCATAGGGGTTGCAAGGGACCTCTGGAGATCATCTCATTCAACCCCAGTGCTAAAGCAGGTCCGCCTAGAGCAGGCTGCACAGGAACATGTCCAAGCAGGTTTTGAAAGTCTTCAGCAGACTCTCTGGGCAGCCTGTTCCAGTGCTCCATCACCCACACAGTAAAGAAGTTTTTCCTGATATTTAGGTGGATCTTCTTGTGTTTCAGTTTGCATCTGCTGCCCCTTGTCTTATCACTGGGAACCACTGAAAAGAGATTGGCCCATCCTCTTCACATCCACCCTTTAGATACTTAAAAGCATTGATAAGAACCCCTCTCAATCTTCTCTTCTCCAGGCTAAACAACCTCAGGTCTCAGCCTCTCCTCTAAGAGAGATTCTCTCCAGTAGTTGCCTGTCTCTTGAACTGGGGAACCCAGAACTGGACACAATACTCTAGCTGTGGCCTCACTAGGGCAGAGAAGTGAGGGAAGAGAACCTCCCTTAACCTTCTGGTTACACTCTTAAGTAATGCTACATTTGACAGGTCACTTTAAGTACTGCAAATAATACAGTCTAACTACTTGAAATTCTGACAAGTGCACTGTTCTGCCACTAATATCTCAACAGATAAAACAGGCACAAGCATCACATCACCTTCTCTCAACCATCTCCTTCTGATTAACTTCTACATGGAAATTTACAATTAAACCTGTTATTTAACATTCAGAATAATTACCATTTGGAAACTGTATCCCCTGCTGCTCTTAAGTGCCAAGATATCTTCAAGTTATAAAGATGCAACAGGCATCACAGTAACTATTTTTACAGCAACAGCACCTGGAGGCCTCACAGCATTATCAAACCATTGCAGCAGGTACTGAACATAGGTATCATGAAATAGTCCTTGTTAGATAAAGTTTAAAATTCTTTCAGTATAAAAAGAATAAACAGAAAAATAAATTGTTTTCCAGTTCAGAGAGAAAGTTTTGCTTGTTCTCTTCCACTGTTGATAGATTCAAGCTTCCATGACCATTAATCTTAACAGTCTTGTACTGAAATTACAAGAGGAAAAGGTGCATAATACCACCTAGGGTGTGTCACTCATGTTCATTAATTCTACCCTTAAGCACAAGAAAACCAAAATTTTTAGTAGAAGAGGAGATAAAAAGTGGTAATACGTAATTGTTACCAAAGTCACACATGCACCAGTGGCCCAGACAACACAAGAAATCCATTTCCCCCCCTTGCTGAGCCACCCACAAACCTATGCAATTTCTGAGCAAAATTTCCTGGGTAACTGCTTCCTTAGCTTGCTGCCTCAAACCACCATTCCCAAGAGAACTTAAGCAGGAAGGTAAGTCACACCATTGATAAAAGTTAAATGATATTACTAAACTTAACAAATCTTCTCTGAAAACATAGATTACAGTTGATAGGCATACCCTGACTAAGTAACCATTTTAGAAGTTTAAAATTAACAGCTCTGAAAAAATAACCCCACTTATGAAATATTGTTCAAAAAACACTTCACTAAATTTGTTCACAGAGAGTCGAAGTTCCATTTTAACACTAAACTCTAGTTGAAGTATATACCACTTCACACACTATACTGCAATCTATACTACAACTTTACTCTTCAAACTTACTCTTTCCTGTTTTTCACTTCTATGCATAAGCACCTGAACACAGTGTTTTAGAATAGCATGTAAGAAACCTCCCTGACTATGCTGGTGTATATTATATAAAATCAGTACAACAATGCAAGCAGAATTGTTCCACTAACCAGTTTTCCTGATTTGGCTACTATCACTCAACACAAAATTCTTCTCCTTTACTATGAGCAGTTTTAAGAGAAGTGCTGCAGAAGCAGGCACAGAGCATAGTGTCAGAGTCTAAATGAACATGGAATATATAAAGGCAAGGCCATGTAACAAAACCTCCACAGTACTGTCTCTCTGAACTTTGAAATGTCCCTTTATGCTGCAATAAGCTTTCTGCTGCAGAAACTGCAGAAAAAACTCATGTACCTTCACATCACGTGAGTGAATTGGTTTAGACTATCCTGTCACTGCAAAGGGAAGAGATTGTAAATCCAACACACCCCCTGAAACAAAGAACCCCCTTTACAAGTGCCAGAGCCACACGTATGCTGAGAGAAAAAACTCTAGAAGACTCTCCTAGTAATGGCTCGGTCACCTACAGGAAAGCCACGGCCTCAGCCGTGAGAGTAGTTCGTCTACAAGCAGGGTACGCACCAGCTTACCATGTAATGGATCATTGCAAGTACTTCAGTATTTTCATCACATCACACTTTCTTGTATCTCACGAGGATTTAACTTATGATTGGTCATTCTAATTTTGCATTTAAAGAAGGCTCTCTCAGAATGTGTTTCTCAGTAAAAAAAAAAATCATTAACAAATTGGAAGATTGTGCATTAGTGGGGTTTAAACAATGCCCTTTAAAATTATGACAGCCAGTCAGATTTGGAGTCAGCTAGCATCCACTACTTGAATGAGAAAAGAGTATTTCACTTCATTTTCTCACCTATGTAGAAAGTCAAACTAGGATGGGGAAAAAACAAAGAAAACTCTTAGTTCCTGTTTATCCCAGCAAAACCAAGACCTGTCTAAACCCAACAGATTTGATTATGCAGACTTATTTGGAAAAGATAGGGGAAAAAAGCCTTACAGATTTTAACATCTCTCCTTTCTTACCCAGGGATTTTTACTGTGCCAAGACATTGCTTTTCTACGCTTAGACATTAAAGCAGAAGCCCATTTCACAGCCTCAAACGGCACAAGGCACTGCCAATCGACACTACCGAGAATCAACAGTTTCCTTCTCTGAGAGCACTCTGATGGGCAAAATTGGGGAACCAAAGATCTCATCTAGTTCCAATTCTTGCATTGGTTTATCCTGTCATTATAAACAAAGACAAATCACTGTATAATCTTTCCTTTTGTAATCCAGGACTCCTACTTTACTGTCTTTAGAAAACTCACTAATTAGTAAGCTATAGTGCTTAAAAACACTCCCAAGTGACTAGAACGGCCTATTGTGGAATATGTATCTCTCTAGCATTTCTCCTAAAACACACTGTGCATACATATCTTGCTATCAGTATAAAATACTAATGATTCAAAGGCCAGATGCAAAATCATTACCAGTCAACACAAAGGCTTCGGTTTAGCAAGGGTCACCTTGCAGGATCAAGGTCTTTGACTCTATTTTCACTTACTGTACACCTATTATTCTTTCAGAAAAAGCTGAAGTGCAACAAGGACAAACCTCATAGGCCTGTGCTGCTTCTATTTACTACGGGCTATACAACCATGTCCTGTCAAAGCATGTATCAGTCTTTCCAGAGATCCTTAAAGATACAGCAAGGAGATGGACTAAAACATTAACAAGCAGATAAACTATCCAAGCTCTGCTCTAAAACCAGGCTCTTCCATAAAAAGAATGTTTCTTCTTATAGGACATTATTTTTTTCCATCAGTGTTCTTGGATTCTTCAATTCTATATTTTTATTTAAGTTTTATCTACTTAAAAATGTAACTACCCACTTAGGCATAAAAATATAAATAATTTAAATTAATTTCAATTACATTCCAATTTCAAGAAAGTGTTTGGTTTTTTTGATATATCTTTTTTAATACTAAAACCTTTTTTTTGGGGTACCAGGAAGAAATACAGCTACCGATTATTTGTCATTTCTTTACAGTGAATGTTTCAGAGTAATATAAACAGCAGTTTAGGCTGAATCTATACATCCAAAATAGGTCAGATTGCTAAATTATAAGCAGCATTTCTTCAGAACAACATTTAGCTATAATAACACAGTGCTCAACACATGTACACATCTATGTTTATATATATTTTCAATTGCTAACTGATAAAGTTAAGCTGACAGCCTGTCCAAGGCCTTTCACACTAACTAGTGTTCTAGAAACACTTACTGGAGCCATTAGTAACAGTTGTTTAAAGCAGGCCCATCTTCCATGTGCTGGCACGGCCTCAAAGGCCACATACAGTCTTCTCCATACACATGCCCCAAATATCAGGGCAGACAGTCCTGAGTTGAGCTCAAATACTGGACTGTCGTACTGAAAACTTCTGTTCGAATCTGCAGTAGCTTGGGGTGACTGACATCTGTCACCAAACGCCGGGAAAGTGCTTGAAAACATCTGACTATGAAAGCAAAGCTGCTTAACGTAAGCGAAAGGCCTCCCGGAGCTTTTCTTTGCAGAAAACCCGTAGTTAACGATAAAAGCTGGAATACGGAGGTAACCCAAATAACAACACCTGCCCACCGGGAGGCATTTTTCAACTCTTTTTTTTAACTTAAAACTAATTTTCCGTAAACCTAGGTCTTCTTAAATAAACAAAGGGACGACACCGTGCCCCGTCTAACAGCACGACGCAACGCAGTTTCCCAACGACGCGTGTTTGGGAAGGGAGAGCCGTGGGGGGGAGGGGGGTGCAGGCAGCCAAGAGGC
>JANHFX010002762.1:7472-22466 GCA_027560015.1 Chloroceryle amazona
ATTGCAAAGCAAGCTATACAAGTTATCCAGACACCGAGTAAACTAGGGCAAAATTTAGCCAGACTATGAATATATACATGTATGAATGTATACGGATTAATATATTTACACAATACTAGACATATTCTGAATATAACTTGTACTTGTTTTAATCTACCAGTTTGTTCAAATTCCTTCAATTAATTGAAGGAATCATTCAATTAAATTAAATCAAACAAGAAATATAAAAGTAAGCAAAATCATATGAATAATTAATATTTCAACTTGAAGAAATACAATTTAACATGGTAAAAGTATCAGTTTACTGAATGGGAGGAAGGAAAGAAGGAACATGGAAACATAGGTAAAATCCTGGACCAACTAAATTTAGTGTCATTTTACTGATAGGTTGTTAGTCAGTTTGAGGGGGCACCAGATCCCTCAAAGATGGATTTTTTCCAGTATTTCAAAATGGAAATCCTGAGCACATTTCATACTTGCAGAATGTAAAAATGACTTAATTTAATTTATCCAGTTTTCTTAAATAATGCATATAAATTTAATCCTACTATTTTTTTTTCATAAGAAAAGCTGAATTCTTTATCTGTTGCAAGTACAAATGAGTTAAAAAATTAACACACAACAGAAGTTAAACTGCTAATGGCATTACACACAGACTATTATTCATGTTTAATATTATACAACAATTTGTAAATACCTGAAAATGTTCTCTTCTGTTAAATTCTGTCCTTCAGACTCTAATAGGGGATCTTTCACTAAAAAAAAATGTAGTCTGCTCAAAAGTATAGATGAAGTAGGCAGTTTTTGACGAAATTTTTCAAGGTTATAAAAAAAAACAAGTTCCTCTTCCATACATAAATCTGGAGAAAAATAAGAGAAAAGACATTAACAAACAATATAAACATAATAAGAATTATCAGAATAAAGAGAAGTGTTGAGCAACTGCTGGAATTCTGTAAATGTCAGCAAAAAAATAACTACACTTTAAATAGGATTTCACGCTTTAAATGCAATGAAGTCTAGACTTACAGCAGTTCACATGATAAGCTTTGGTTTTCTTTTGCTTTTTCTTTTGTCTTGTATAACAGCAGTTAAAAAGAAAAGGCACTTTCTTCTCATTTCCATGTTTGCAATGTAAAGTATGATAAAAGAACTTCTGAGGTAGGTTTTGGCTGAGAAACCTAGTTCAGTGCAATTTTTAATGTAGAAAATGAGGGAGCCTCTGCATACATCTAAACCTCAGTTCAGATTCTCTAGTTTTAAAGCAACAAAAATGAGTTTATAAAATTAGCAGATTAAAAATGTAGTTTACAAATTATTACAGTTTCAAGGAAGATGATGGTATGGACCCTGATTTCTTTTAGCTTTGACTACTAGTCTCCTTGAAAAAGAACCAGTGCAGCAACAATCATAACTTTATTTGATGAAATACTTCATATTTGCAATATAATATACACAAGTGCTATACTTCCATAATACAAATAGAATGGAAAGGGGAATTCTTTGTTCTTCTTCCTTTTTTTTTACCAACATGGAAGCCTCCTCATTCCCACACCCCCCTTTCACTCCCTGGATGACTGTAAGAACCCTTTTTTCCTTCTTAGTGGCTTGAAATGGTAGATACTATGTTGCCCACATAATGCTTTATGCTGTTAATGACAACAGATGTCCCTAAAGAAATCCACAAAATAAATTCCTCATTATAAAACACCTCTGTTTAATGAGATGAATAGTTCAGGTGAGGCTACTAAAGCTTCCAGTAGCTGATAAAGCTTAAAGTACCTCCAGTAGAAAAAACTACATATTTTCTGATAAGAGTTTATAAAATCATTGATCTATTCTTCCTCCTTTTTTTTCAAGCAACTGGGAAAGCAAATTAGGAAGCAACTCAATATTCAGGCAAATAGTGGTTGCAAAATTAGGTGCTAAAATTAATCAGAGAATAAAGACTGCTTTAATGACATAAACTTGATCATGTTGCCCTCAAATAATACCTCATTTAGTTTTTGTTAATTCAAGTAAAACTGGGTAAGTCCTAATATCCTAACACTAAATCTGGTAAAATAAGGCAATTTTTTTACCTTTATTTGCACTTATTACCCTGATTTAACTACACTTCTAATTATTTTTTATTATATTTATTTGTATTGTATCTTTTCATTATAAGTAGCACTAATACTTAAAGTATAGAAAATGTATGAAAAGGTGGGTTTTTTTTCAGTATGTCTCTTGATTCTAATGTGGTTGAAATATTTTAATCAGTGCATTTCTTTGTTAATTTAAACACATTTTATCCTCTTACTCTCCACCTCAGGAAAGCATGTCTATGCAAGAATACACTTACACATTTAACGAAGTGCCCTCCTGAAGCGGAACAGCGGAACAGATGCAATCAAATAACTAACTGTTTTCCTGATTTTATAACTGGAGCAATAGGTAGAGTTTGCAATGCACAAATGCCAGCATTTGAAATCCATACAAAACTGAACTGAGTTGCCATTTTGTGATTCTAGGAAGTGCAGTTCCACATTTTTTAATACTTTTTTTTTCAGAATAGTAACTTGAATGCAGTACCATCACTTTTCTTTGATTCAGTAATTTCTGATCATCAAAGCACTTAAGAAAATAATTTTAAAAGACTTAAGCATGCACTCAAGTACTTTATCAATCAGGAAGTAATTATTCAGTTCATGTTTGAATTGGGTTTCACTGCCAATGCTATGACATGCTAGTGTAAAGTTAGTGCTCTTCAGCTTATTGGTACAAAGATGGTTGACATTCCACTGTGACCTCTTTCTTGTAACAGACAGCCTATGAAAAACAGAAAGGCTATTAATAGCATGATAAATGTTGAAAATTTGTTTGTAATATAGCATAAATCTAATATAATCGGGAAGACGACTGGAGTTACTCAATGAACCAAATGAAAGTTTTATCTTTTCCTTTCAATGTGTTTCATATTTCACAGGTTTTAACCTCTTTACCGTTTAGTCCAATAATAATTTACAAGCTTACATTTTAAATGTGTGCATAACCTATTACAGTAAACTTTACAACCTTATTGGAAGCTTTTCTGCCTTAAAGAAGAACTTTTAAACACTTTAATTCATATTATTAGATGCATTATTTCTTACATTACATTTCAAAAAGTGAAATGACTGATGAAGTTGATTTTGATCTCTGAAAAGAAGATTAGAGTTACATTAAGAGAAATAGCGATGAAACATTTTAATATGCACAAGCTGGTAGAAAAAAAACCCTCCTGCAGTAATAAACCAAGCTCTTTAGAATGAAAATATAACCTATTAGGAAAAGAGATTTTACATGATCATTTGAAATCCTATGTCATGTTCTTTCTTATTTCTTTTTCAATGTAGGCTATATAATTATGTCACACCACCTATAGTATGCAACTTCTAATAATTTTTATCTATTGGTAAATTTCCATGTTTTCTCACTCTTTGTATGTAACTTCATGTTTTTACCAAAGCCTAATCAGTTTTGTGCTGTTAGTAGACTAGCTGGCATTAAAAAGCAGGTTCGCAATGACACAAAATATCCTGCAGATCTTTCAGAATGGCAGCTTTAAAGTTTGTTAGAATTAATACTTCCCCAAAAGTCAACATACTTTTGCTAGCATTTCCTTCTTTAATGAAAACAGAAAGCTAGAAAAAGGGTTGGCAGTAACAGATGGGTTAAATTGGAGGAAAATTACTGATTTGCTAATTCAATGCACCTGTCATCAGAATACTGAATAATTTAATGTTTTCCTATTAAAAACAACAGCAACAAAAAAATCCAGCTTCTTTTAGCTTGCTTGTTTGTTTAATCATGATACTACTCTACAACTTTGAAAAATTATTTTCTTTCAGACTCCTGTCCTTGGATATGTAGCTCTATTGATTGTTCCTAAGAAAGTAAAAGCTAAGACATGAGAAAGCATCTCAATTATTTTTATTCTCTTTGCAAGCACACAGTATAGAGAGCTTTACTAGTTATTGAAACCTTCTGACATATGCTACATAAGTTAAAAAAAAAAACAAACCAGGTTTTTACTTAATCAGATGAATTAAGATTATTGTCTTTCAATTACTACTTGTAATACACTTGCATTGTTGATAATATAGAACCATAGAATAGAATCATGGAATGTCTTGGGCTGGAAGGGACCTCTAAAGTTCATCTAGTCCAACCCCCTTGTAGTAAACAGGGACATCTTCAGCTGGATAAGGTTGCCCAGCCTCATCAAGCCTGACCTTGAATGTCTCCAAGAATGGGGCCTCCACCACCTCCCTGGGCAACCTATTCCAGTATCTAACCACCTTCATTTTAAAGTAGTTCTTCCTAATGTCCGGTCTAAATCTACCCTTCTCTAGTTTAAAACCATTCCCCTCATCCTATCACTTCATGCACTTGTAAACAGTACCTCCCCAGCTTTCTTGTAGGCCCCCTGCAAGTTCTAGAAGGCCTCTATAAGGTCTCCCCAGAGCCTTCTCTTCTCCAGGCTGAACAATGCAAACTCCCTCAGCCTGTTCTCATAGTAGAAGTGTTCCAGCCCTCTAATAATTTTTGTGGCCCTCCTCTGGACCTGCTCCATCAGGTCCATGTCCTTCCTCTGTTGAGGGTTTCAGAGCTGGACACATTACTCCAGGTAAAGTCTCCTCAGAGCAGAGTAAAGGGGCAGAATCACCCCCACCAGTCTGCTGGACGCACTTCTTTTGATGCAGCTCAGGATGTGATTGGCCTCCTGGACTGAGAATACACATTGTTGGCTCCTCTCCAGCTTCTTGTCCACCAGAACCCACAAGTCCTTTTCCACAGAGCTGCTCTCTATCACTTTTGTCCCTCATCCTCAGTATTGATAATGAGTATTGTTCTGGCCCAGGAGTAGGACCGTGCACTTGGTCTTGTTGAACCTCACAAGGTTCATCTGGGCCCACTTCTCCAGCTTGTCCAGGTCCCTCTGGATGACAGCCTGTCCCTCTGGTATATCCACCACACCACTCAGGTTGGTGTCATCTGCAAACATGATGAAGATGCACTCGATCCCACTGTTTATATCATTGATAAAAAACAGCACTGGTCCCAGGACAGACCCCTAAGGGACACCACTTGTCACCTTCATCTGGACATCAATGGCTCTGGATGTGGAATGTGGAAATTTCCCTCTGGAAATGGGCTTAAGTTGGACCAGGGGAGGTTTAGGTTAATTTTTTTTACTAAGTGGTGAGGCCTTGGAACAAGCTGCACAGGGAGATGATGGAATCGTCATCTCTGAAGGTGTTTAAAAAATGTCTAGTAGTGACACTTCATGACACGGTTTAGTGTTCCTGACAATATTAGTAGACAGTTGGACTTGATAATCTTGAAGGTTGTTTCCACCTTGATGATTCTGTGATTCTATATAACCATCCATCCTATTCCTTATCCACTGAACAGTCCACCCATCAAATCCATCTCTCTCCAACTTGGCAAGGAGTATGTTGTGACTATCCTGTCAAAGGCCTTGTGGAAGTCCAGATAGATGACATTCACTGCTCTCCCCTTGTCCACTGATGTAGTCACTCCACTGCAGCAAGTCACTATGTTGGTCAAGAAGGACTTGCCTTTAATGAAGCTGTGCTGGCTGTCTCAGATCACTTCCCTGTCTCCATGTGTCTTATCAGGAGGATCTGTTCCATGATCTTCCCAGACACAAAGGTGAACTTGACAGGTTGGTAGTTCCCAGGGTCCTCCTCTCTACCTTTTTAAAAATGGGTATAAAGTGTCCCTTCTTCCAGCCACCAGGGACTTTGCCAGACTGCCAAGTCTTTTCTACTATGATGGAGAGTTGGCAACTGCATCAGCCAGTTCCCTCAGGACTCTGGGATGCATTTTGTACAGTCCCATAGACTTGTGTATGTTCAGGTTCCACAGTTGATTGCAAACCTGATCTTCACTTACAGTGGGAGGGACTTTGTACTCCTGGTCCCCACCTTGTGGTCATTTACCTTGGGAAGTGTGGGGGGAGAGTTTGCCAGTGAAGACCAAGGCAAAAAAGTTGTTCAGAATCTCAGCCTTCTCCTCATCTCTTGTTACAAGACACACTGGTCTCTTCCCTTCCATGCTTGATTTCTTACACCTGGGGTTTGAAAGCTCTTGTGCTGTATGGAAAGTGTCCTTATAGACCTACCAGCTCTCTTCTGCTAACTCCTTGAGAAGCTGTAATTTTGCTTTCCTGAAATTCAGGGTTCTGTTCCTAGTAAATATTACCTTTTACAATATTGTATTAAGAACCACCTGTCTGCTCCATCACTGTGGGAAAATAAAGCTCTTAGGAAACAATTTCATTACTTTTTCTAAAGTAATATAATTGACAGATAAACAAAACAAAACAAACTACTGAAAAAAAAACCAATTGATAGTTCAGAACAATAAATCATAATACAGTTGAAACAAACACTTTTTCAAGATTCTGCTTTCTGAGATCAGAATACATTACATCTATTAGGATGCTACTAATCAGAAAATTTGAGAAAACACACAGAAATTATATGATCCTGCTCTGGCAGAGGGGTTGGACTCGAAGATCTCCAGGGTCCCTTCCAACACCTGACATCCCATGATCCTGTGAACACTACCCAGTTTGAACTATCTTCATCCCAGCAACAAAGCAGAAACTGCTTACTTTTTCTTTCCTTGACATGGTAAAAGAACATGCCAGAGGGATCTCATTTTATTGAAGTACAAAGGGTCATTAGCATTGTGATCAATGTCTGATAAGATTACTTATTGTGATACTTTTTTTCACCCTCTGCCATGTATGTGATCAGCCTGAAACTCCTTTTGGCTTGAACCTATCTTGAACAGTTAAGACAAGCCCTGATTCTCCAGGGAATAAATCTTCTGCAAAGGGTTATAATTTCTGCAATTGCAAAGCATGCGATCACACAAATGATCTCTTCAATGTCCATGGATCATGCACAAAAAAAAATGGAAGTTAGCAAGCTCAGCTGACATAAAGTTAGAACACAGTGAATTAAATACTTTACCTTGCCATTGTTCTTTAAATTCAGTGGCATAGTCAATCTTCAAATACTTGTCTTGGGTGGATTTTTCCTTAAAAACATTCTTTGTAAGTAGAAATGGTCCTTTTATGTCAGTCTGAGAGCAGGGATTTGAACTTGAAATAACTTCTATTAATTCCTCACTAACATGGAACTCTACAGAGGAGATAGGTTTCCTAAAGACCAGAAAAAA
Organism: Chloroceryle amazona; assembly: GCA_027560015.1. Classification (NCBI taxonomy): domain Eukaryota; kingdom Metazoa; phylum Chordata; class Aves; order Coraciiformes; family Cerylidae; genus Chloroceryle; species Chloroceryle amazona. The sequence goes on from JANHFX010002762.1 coordinate 14,712, forward strand.
ATTACCTTATACTTAAGCTGTTGTAAAAGCACTGTCATAACTTCCCTGACTCCCCAGTAAATCAATGTACTCAAAAGCATGCTCTAAGGACTTTTATCATCAATGTATTCATTGAGGAAGATTGAAAATTACAGAGTTGTTATCCCTATTCACTAGGGATCCATGGCCAAATTACATGATTAATTTTTCCCCAAGAAAAAGCCCTTTAAGTTTACTTCCAGCATTAAATTGATGAAAAGAATCATGGCTGTAAAAAAGCATCAAACCCATCATAACATTTATGACTAAAATTTGCTGATGGGTTAAATGTACAGTTGTATTTCAAAAATCATGCAGAAGTTGAAAGTAAATACAACAGGGAAAAGACAGGATAAAAGTACTACTTTTCAAGTAGTACCACTTCTACAGGAAAAGCTCTTCTCCATTGCTGCAACAGAGGCCAAATTTCACAGCCAGCCACATCATTTTCTGTGCTTTGTTGCAGTCTCTGAGCACAATCGCTTTTGTACCATGATTGAGGAGAGCATTATGCCAAAAAAACTAATAGGTAGCAATGCAATTAAAGACTGTACCACAGTGAAATCACAGAAGAGTCCCATTGTAAGGTACTGACTTTTGTACATGATTACATAATTCAACCACAAGTTTTCTTCTCAACCATTTGTTTATGCCAGTTTGAAGATAACAGATTTTAGACTGGCCTGCAAAAGCACAAATGTAATTTTTCTATTTCTTTCACACTGACAATCGTTTGAGAGTAGAAATACATACGATTTACTGGTTTTGCAGAACCATAATTTTCTTTCATGTCCTATGTATACTGTAAAGGCTATGTTACAAACCTTTTGTCATTAAGATCTATTTCAGAGTTCATTTGATACATTTTGACTTGACACACATAATTTTAAAATAAATACCTCTATCTTCAATTTCTATAATGCAAGTTTGACTTTTTAGAGATGTCTTTTACACATTTTCAGAGATTTAAAATACCCTTCTTTGAACAGTTTCATCTACAGTTATAGCTGTCTTAGAGATATGTTCATGCACAGATTTCAGAGACTTTCCCAATGTCTTAAATAGATTACACAGCCATTACAATAATGAGATAAAAAAGCAGAGAACTTCATAGAAACGTAATAATACTTCTAGTGAAAAAGACATCTTTAAGCTGTCATGGTGTACATCTCCAGGGCACTGTATGCTTGCTACTGTCAGAAAACATTTACATATTCTGTTATCATCATTAGCTTGTGATTCACAAAGTACCTGAATGATATCAAAGGAATCACATATATTTTTAAATTAAGGTTACTGACTTTTCCAGGAAATCCTCCACGGACAAACTTTTCTTCCATTGATCCAATACTGAAATAGTGATCGTGTCCTCTGTTGAAGTAACTGAGACAAAGAGAGAAGAAGGGCAACACAGAAAACATTAATTTTTAGGTACTGATAAAACCGTTGCAAAGGCTAAACAAACTTTATAGAGGATGTACAGAAGGAATGCTTTCAGTTTCCTTTAGCAAAAGTAAATGCAAATACACAGAAAGATAAAAATACTTTTATATAATTATTTATTCCTCTAAGCTTGGAAACTCTCATTGGACATATTTCAAAATTTCATCATCATCTTTCAAACATTTCTCAATTAATCAGATTTAGTATTTTACTTATTTTTGATCATTGCTTTTTTTCCATAACCACATGTCCAGACAGAAAATTTTTCAGAAATCTCTACAAACTAATCAAATATCACCCTCATTTATGGTGCCATCCACAAATAAATATCCATTACCGGTTTGTTTCTGCTTAGGATATGAACAAATTCTACCTTCAAGAGCTATATGAACTGACATACTGTAACTTACAGAAATTACTTTTTTTACAAGACCAGTCCTACCATGAAAGTACACAAGCTTTTCCTTTAATCTACAGTAGATCTAAACTAAAACTTAAGGACTATGTAACCTACTTCTAGTCCATGGCTTCCTATACTTATCATCAGCAAAGAGTCCAGTGAGATGATACTTTTCAGCTTGATGTAAACAGGGAGGAAAGGAAAGAGATAATCTCCAGATGGAAAACTTCTGCCTTGCCATGCTCTGTCCAAAAAAAAAAAAAAAAAAAAGTGATAAAATCATATGAGAGACAGTTTAATTCTTGTTGTGCACTACCTCTTCAAAAAATCACACTGTTTTCAAGTGTTTTCTACTATAACAAATTTCATATGTAATTTTTTTTTTTTGTAAGACATGGTCTGAACTAAGAGAAGCCATTAACATTTACCTGACTTGATAGTTAACTTTTAATCTATGCTTTTTCATGTGTAAAACTGCACATATGCTCAGCTACAATTATGTAAACTTTGGATATGTGCAATTACAAGTGCTGATGTTAACACTTGCATTGGTCTCCTGAACTGACACATGTATAAACTGACCAGTAACAATTCAAAATCATTCCTACAATTGCTGTATTAAGTGCTTGTGGTATTCTAAAGCCCCTCAGCTTCTATGTGCCATTATGAGCTAACAAAAGACCTTTATAAATCCTTTTATCTTCCATAAAAACAACAGAGGCAGTTGGTAGTAATACAAATTAATTCTAGAATGAAGTAGTCAACACAGAAACTTCAGTAACTCTTCACTGAAAACCATCTTCAATAAACTATCCAACTGTTCTTTTGCCACAAAACCCCATGTGTGGTACTGTATAAATAGCACAGAACCACAGAATAAAAGGTGAGTTTAGGAAGCAAAGAAAAATGATCCTTATACAGGGGTTTGTATTTAGCAAGTTTATGCTTAGAAAGAAGTCCTTAAAAATTCTGGGGTGTAAAAGGCATATTAGAAAAGGCCTACAGAAATGTGGGAGAACATAGTGAATGAGATTATAAACTTCTAATTCTAAGCCTGTTACTTGTTTTCATCTCTGTTGCCTTATATCCTAGAAATATCCACCCATTTCAGCTTATGTTGTCAAGCCAGTTATAGCCTGTCCATCTCAGGTGACAAACCAGGAATAGTTCACTGACTTGGATTGCTACCAGAACAACCATGCTGCTGGTGCACTTTTCAAATCTTCTGGTATAGGCAGAGAGAAAATTAAACAAACAAACAAATAAAAAAGACAACACAGGTAGCAGTGTGAATAAACACTGTCATTTCTGTGAAACATCACCATTACAGATCCTTTTTTTCCACTTCAATTTAATCCTTTGTGGGACAGTTACAATTCTATAAATGCCAGTTAATAGTAACAGCAACAACAAAACCAAAGCAAACCAAACCCAAAACCAAAACAAACAAACAAAACCAAACCAAAACAAAGCAATACTGCCATTATAGCATCTTTTCTTTAGAAGGCTCTCATAAAAAAATCATAAACACCATACTGATGCAATGCATTCCTTCTAGCCTAAGTCAAAGTGTGACATTTCCCCAGTGATCTTCTTTACAAATTCTGAACAAAGAAGGCAGAAACAGACAACTACAGGCAAACTAGACCTATGCCTCCTACAAGTCCCTGGGCTGCTAGTACTACTGAAACAACCACACTTTATTTAATGAAGTTCGTGGTAGAGATCATAGGAACAGAAAGAGATGATGAAAACCTTTCTCTTCATTAAAACAAGCTGTAAGGATTGTGACATAACAGTTCTCAAAGTACTCTTTGGTTACAGAAGAATGACGTGCTGGAATTTAAGTAGAAATCACCAAACAAGTAAATACAAGCAATAATATGAGAGAGATCAGAAAGAAATTTTAAACACCAGTGTGCAGTTTTACTAAAGCTAACTTTAGCTTAATAGATAAAATTGTTTTCAATCACTGATGTCTGTGAAGTGGAACAAATATGCCCTAGGGGTATTGTCACAGACAATGGACTTAAAGGGGGAAAAATGCACGTCTTGTAAAAACATTTAAAATTAATTTCTTCTACAGGTTAAGCTGAATTACTTCACTTTACAGCATCTGCTAGTACACAGCCTTTCTTGCCTTTCTTAAAAATGAATTTAAAAAGAAAAGTGGTTTTTAATGCCATTATTAATGACTGCATATTGACCCATGCTCCTCAAGGAAAGGTAAAGTCCCTGCAGATTTCTCTTCCAATTGAAAGATATTATATGCATTTTTATAGTTCCATACAACTTGCATATATTGATGGTTTATAACATAAGAGAATGTTGAACTTCGAAAGTCTGACTTTGTAATCAGACCTACAACACTTGGTAGTGTGAGGAAACTTGACTCATGTCTTTAATGACTAAAACAGCTCCTTTCTTCAGAGATACATTTATACTGGGCATCTGGGAAAACTGTTATCGTAGGTTGATAAAAATGCATAACAAGTGCATTAAGAGCAGGATTCCACATCCAGTTGAGTCTGATGTATGCAGGAATCATGGAATTCCAATATTTCCTAAGAACTAGAAGCATTAGTCAAGTGCAGTTGATATATCAGATGCCTGAAAAGTCAATTTAACCACCATGTATGCTCTAGCAGGAGGATTGAAGTTAGGCACAAGAATGGAACAAGAAGCTGCACTTTACCACAGCACATCCCTTACACAGTCAGGTCTGGAACACCTTTAAATGTGTGATCACATTCACTATGCCCTTCTGGTAGTATTTCAGAGCAACGTTCATCCTCTGTTCCAGAGCAGCCATTCAGCTGGCCACTCAACCACTTTTCATTTGTCCTTGCTGTCAGCACTGCCCTAAACTTAAAAATTTGGGCAAGAAAAGCCATAAATTGTAATTCTTCTCTCTTGGATGATAGTTCACAACATGTTTTGCTAACACACATACTTTTTTATTACCGGATAATACAGAAACATCTGAAGATCAAATTGAATCGAACTACTGTGAGAAGTTTCTCACACAAATGTCGAATGACAGATTGCATACTGTTGGAGTTACAACAGGAAAATGTATTTTGGTTGCTATAATCTAAGAAAACACTAGGGACATACAGAGGTACAATATGGGACACATCCTACACTCTAAGGAAAATGATGTGGGCAAAGTCTTTCATAACATGGATCTCAGTTTACCAGCAAATACTATTGCTGGACCACTTCCCAGGCTGCACTTCTATAGCTACATGCCAAGAGCCCTTGTGTAGGTACTCGCACTCTCTCTGAACTCTTGAGTGTATCATTTCTCACTACCTCATTCTTCTGCTTACACACTAGAAACGTCCCCCCTTGCAAAGTACCAGTCTGTTGAAGCAGCTTTGGCTCATAGATTTTCTTTGAAAATGAAAATAAGTAAAAATTCATTTAAATAAGACAGTGTGCTTTAGTGATAAGCAGCTGGTAACACACAGCTGTAGACAGGAATGAAAACAATACTTCGCAAGATTTCTATGTCTTAACTGATCAACATTTATAAAGCCAAAATATTCACTGTAGGTGTGGAAATACATCTGCTCCCCATTAACTTAATCTAAAACTTTATAAAAATTCTTACTTGCCACCAGCAGGGAATACAGTATTGCGTATCACTATACTAGTACGTATTAAAGTAGCTAGAAATGTTGGGTTCATTCTCCAAAAAAGTAATTAATTTAATTCTATGCTTTAGAAGGCACAGTGCACTCTCAAAAGAAAGCTCGAAGCAGGAAACTGGCTAAAACCTACAATTATAAGTGCAATAAGCACAAAAAAAAACAAACAACCCTGCACTTTTAGCAAAATTGTACTTCAATTTTTTATTAAAAAACTGTAATCACTTCACTATGTTATCCCAGCAAGTGCAGTACAACAACCTCATCAAAACAGAATTCCTATGAAAGTACTCCTCTACATCTTTTTTAATGTACAATTAATCTTTTCTTCAGTCACAGACATATTTCTTTCGGAATATTAGGTGAAATAATAAAAGTATACCTCATATAAATAGTCTGTTGAGTGATACTGTAAAGCTGCAAACATCTTGTTTTGTAATGTTTTCAGCACTTCATTTATCTAGAAGATATACAGAATATGGATTAGTTAAGAACTTACAATATCATACAAAAATGTTGCAAGAGAAGATTAAATTAAAGTTCAATAAAAATAACTTCCTAATTTCTGCTAGCAGGTGCACCTTGGACTGAATTTCCTATAGAAGAAGGGTACTGAAACCACTTGCTATTAATTAGAATTAGGTAGGAATCAAGGAGAATTAGGTAGGAGTCAAGGCTAAAGTAAGATAATGCTATCCAGAAAGTGTCTGATGTGAATGAAGTGTAACCATGAATTTTAAGTGCTGTAAGAGAAAGTTGTGACAGAAGGCTGTCTTCATATACATATCAGTAGGTATCAGTAATATGATATTAAGCTAAATTTGCCTACGTAACAGTGTTGGAAATACCAAATTTGGGTGTGGATGTAACAGAATTGGGACCAATGAGGAAAAAAATCATTAAGGGCTGGTTGCTTACTTGAGAGGAGCCTGGACAGAGAAAAGGAAGTGCAGGGGAAGTGAAAAGGTAGGTTCAGGAAAATAAAAGAAAGAGGAAATAAGGTGTAAAATCAGAGAATGAAGTAGAGGGGAACCTTCTGGTGGAAAGAGAGTGGATGGTTAGAGACAGTCGTCAACAAGTGGACTAAGACCGCTGGGGATGCTAAAGAAAACCCACTGGAGAACCTGCTGGAGCCTCCATTGGGTCTATGTCCAATAGACTTGGTGTGGGAGGGTGGAGCAAGAAGTGATGCATTTATAAGTTTTGTACCTTAATACTGTGTACTTTAATACTAAGGACAGTGATAGAACTGCAAGTTAATAGTACTGATGTGTATTAGTTACTAAGACTTCCTTATAGCAATATAACCATGGATTCATACAAATACTAAGCAATGGCATTGCAACTATTACTCACAGTGATGCTATTGTGAATACAGATAATAGCAGTGAATTGCTTAGTAGACACTTAAGATAATACTAGTTTAAGGGTGTGTCACTTGATCTGTAAACATCAAAGCCACCTCAATCAGCTATGCTTCAAGTTTCCAATCCAAAATGAGAGGAGTGGGACTAGGAAATACTAGTCTGTGAGGATACAAGGAAATCCCAGCATTCTCCTTAAAAAAACCCAAAGATTTGAAGTAACAAAAAAATCCCTGCTGATGAACATGACCCTGATTCATTCTCCAAGAACTCTATTAAAGAGAACACCCCTTTAAGTTAGTAAAATATACAGTATGAGATATCTCACAGAACTATAGAATACCAGGCTGGAAGGACCTCAAGGACCATATCTAGTCCAACCTTTCTCGAGAAAAGCACGGTCTAGACAGGACGACCCGGCACCATGTCCAGATGAAAAACATTTCTGTCAGCATCAAAAGTTCTTAAATCCGGAGTTTGCAAAACCGGTGAAGAACCGCTGGCAGCTAAGTGCCGATGTGTGACGAGAACAGAAAGCAGCAGACACAAGACCCACCCGAAGCTCGGCCCCTCGGCCGCCACCGCCCCTTTCTCCCTCAGAGCTGCCGCGCGACCGGCCTCCCGCTCCCCCCGCCCCTGCCCGTGACGAAAGCGGAACTTACATCTCTGATTGGCTGCCGCCCCTCCCGCCCCTTGGCGGGCTCCCGCCTTCAGCCCCCGCCGCGGTTCGGGTGGGTATTTGTTTTAACGGTCAGGTGGGTCTGTGCTCTCTTGTGATAGGAGATAAAATTTTTTCTAAAGTATCTTGGAGTGTTTCTTAGGGGTATACCAAAACAGAGGAAGAATGCTGTGCTTCCTATAAAGAAACAGATCTGTT
>JANHFX010002763.1:0-47134 GCA_027560015.1 Chloroceryle amazona
GGGTGGGTTGCCAAGGGGGTGCCGCTCCCCTGTGGGGTGCGGGTCCCTGATGGGGTCCAGAGGTGCAATCCCACTGCAGTGGGGGAATCCCTGCAGTGAGGGAATCCCACCGCTGGGAGGGAACCCCCGGCCCAGCCCCTGCAGCTCAGGCGGTCTGGGAGCCAGAGCCCAGGGGGGTCCCCAGCAAGGGCTGCGCTGCCCTGGGAGGCGCTAAAGGGTGGGTTTGGGGTGCAAAGCGGCTCCAGCACCCTCGCTGCCTGGGCACCAGGGCTGGTGTATTTTCCCCCATCACTGGCAGTGCTAATTCAGCCCCAAATCCTGGTGGTTTCACCACCAGGAGCTTTCCATTTCTACATGTTGCTCATAAGGACCCAACCTGGTCCATGGACTCTTCTCACCTTCCCAGCACCTTATCGGTGGTGGCCGCTTGTCGTCCCAAAAATGTCCTCAAAATCCATCAACCCTTGCCCGCCCCCCAGCCTCGGGTTGGAGCAGCTTTGGGGGTAAGATACCACTGTGAGTTTTTGGTGACAACTTTCTCCTTTGATGTCTGGTTACAGGGAGCTGAGCCCCCCAGGGAGGAGGGTGAGGGCTGGGCCACATCCTGCTCCCACAAGCCCAAGGACACCCAGCACAGCAGACCTGGAGAGAGGCAGGAGATGGGGGAAAATGAAAACAGAACAGTAACAAACCCCACATCTCCTGGAAAGTGCCCCATCTGCAGCAATGCACGTCACGGACAGAGCGGGGCAGGTGCCCAGTGGCAAGGGCTGGTGGGCAACTGGGGAGTCCGTGGGATTCCCACCGTGGGGGCACCAGCCACCTCCCCCTGGGGTCAGCAGGGGCAGACACACTCCTGGACCTGACCGTTGAAAGACTTCAATGGCAGGTCTTGCCTGGCCGTGTCCAGGACCAGAACTGGGGGAGCTGCAGGCTCATTTAATCAGCATCCAGTTAAAATTGGGTGTCAAAACCTCCCGGAGCAAATGCTTTCCACCCGCCCATGCAGACTCAATGCACCATAGCTCCCTGACCAGGGATACCTCTGTAGAGGAGATGAGACTGGACCAGCAAGACTCATGTTGCTTGCTGATCTTTTCCACCTCATCACCACCTCCAGAAGGTTTCTCTCGCAGATCTTCCCTTACAACCTGGCCAAATATTACGACCAGTGTTCCCAGCCCCCCAGGAACATTTCTCTTCCTCCTCCCAGCGCAGGGATCGCTGTGGCTCAGCTGTACAGCTTCCAGCCGCAGCCCGACCTCCCTTCCCAGTGCCAACTGCTGCTGAATCTGGGACAGAGATCAGCAAACTTGGCACGACTCTCCCGTGGCCGTCTGCGAAGCCACACTCACCCCTGCTGCAAAACACCCCTCTTCTGCAGGCCAGAAAAGCCAGCTTGTAGTGCAAGAAAGCATCAGTCCCCACAAATCTGTTCCATCAGCTGCATTTCCCCAGCGGAGCCAAATCCCCACCGCAGACACTCTGAGCAGCACGAGCACAGATGCTCGATATTCATGGCAGAGCGGCCGGCGTTCACACCAGGGCAGCTGCACTGCTTGAACTCCACCTCTCTCAGACTGGGTGGGCTTTTTTAACCCTACTCATTATTTTGTAATATTTTCAATAGCAGCAATAATTGTGTTTTTTTGTTGCTGCCTTTATCCTCCATCCCATCTCCAGCCAAGCCAAGCAGGGCTCTACCACACTCTTTAATTCCAAGTGGATCAATTTTCCCGTGACTTCCATCAATATTTTAACAAATAAAGTGGTGGATACCAAGAGTTTAAAGTTGTGAGTTTATTGCATATGTAACAAAAATGAACATGACCTCCTGGGTCCAGCCTACTATACAATCACTGTTTATTCCAGCTGGTTCCATAACCACATTAAATAGAACTAGTATTTCTTTAAATACTTTGATTTAGACATAAAATGAAACATTAGTGTACAACTTTCACAAAATAATCTGCAATAAAAACAGTGGGAAGAATAACAAGGATAGCAGCAATACTTAAAACATGACATTACAAAATAATAAATTAAAAAAATACATTATAAAGTGGTTGAGGAACAACAACAACAACAAAAAAAACACAACCAAAGGAAAAAAAAAACCCAAAAAACAATAAACCAAACCAAATCATAACCAGATCCATACTGTGTTTTGTGGGAACTTGCTGTGCCACGCGGCCCTGAACCTGGGCACCGGCTCCAGAGGGCTCAGTGGCTGGATCACCCATTTCCAAAATCTGTTGGATCTCATAACCACCTCGACTCAAACTAAGTCCAAACTGCTGAGCCAACGCCGATTTCACCATCCGGAGCTTCGAGCAGCCTTTGTTGAAGCAGGGTCTTGTCTAACGTAATGCCCAAGTCAACGCTAACATTCCCCAAACAGTCTCGGTTTCTTCCCGGTTGAAAACACGAGCAGAGTGGTGGTTTCCTACATCCCTGAGCATATAGTGTAGGCTGATGAGCAGTATCAGGGCAAGCACGGAAGGTCTGTGCCAACGGACCAGCTTTTGGGTTTGCCTTTAGGACAGGAACAAAAGACACCCCGTACCTTGTATTTCCTTCGGGTCAGATCCAAGAGTATCCGTGTACAAGGCGGAACGTGTAAGGACAAAATGAACACCAGACTCGATGTTATTCTTTGGGCAAGTTTGAGAAGTAACAACCAGTTCAAGTGCTGGCAGACCAAGTGGGAATGAAGGTACAAATTCAGATGGCTGAGGTTATCCGAACAGCTCTCGAGACCTCGGAGAGTCCACGGCTCGAGCCATGCAACCTCTGGGTTGCATTTTGTCCTTCCCTGGCCTCGAAACCAGGCGGAGGAAGAACGAGCCGTCGCTTCGACCCCTTTGTTCTGCCTCGCTTCTTTATTTTCCTCCACCCACCCAGCCAGGTTTAAGGCCTGCCTCAAATGCGCGTACAGAACAACACAAAAAAATGTCTTCGTCGTCACCGAAGTGGCACAAAATTGCAAAGACAACACGATGGGAGAGGTGGTGAAGCTGTTCAAAGGAGAACTGAAATAATTAAAAAGACAGTGCCCTATTCTCGTTACTGTCAGCACGGAGGAGGTACCTTGACAAGGGCTTTTAAATACAGCAAAAAACAGACGGACTTTTCAAAACAACAATCCTTGCCTATTCTTATTTTGTGCATTCAATAAAACACTGACCTAGCAAAGACATTAGGAACTACTGTATGTCAACCGTGTCATTGACATAAAGCTACTTGACCTACAGATCTCCAAACTGGGGGCTTTACCTTCACCTCGCTTGGTTTTTACTGAGCCAGTTTGTGCTGCACGTTGAGCTTGCGTGATAGGATTTTATTTAGTGGTGGGCTTTAATATCTGGGGGGGGGGGCTTAAACTCTTTTAGTGAAAAATCCACATGATCCATGCATGCAAAGCTTTTTGGGCAATAATCCCTTTTGCATTTTTCCCCTCTGACTGGTTTATTGCACATTCAAACAGCACTGAAAGGATTAAATACACCCTATGAACAGGTAGGACTCCACGGCCAGATTGAAAAGCCAGGGCTGCTGGGATTCTGCTACTCAGCCCCAGACCGTGCGGACGCTTCTCTGCCGACGGTCGCATTTCCTCTCTATCACTGCAAAAGAGTCGCATCGTTCCCTTTACATCCCAACAACCAGTACTGCAGAAACTGGTCCCCAAGTGCCAACAGATGCCTAGAGAACACGGGCCTAAAGACGCCTCTCCTCACAGTCTTGAAGGACAAGCAGCTTTAGCCACCCCGTGTCAACCTCACAATACGGTCCAATTTTACACCTCCAGTGCGATCCTTACTCCCGACAAATCACAACAATTATGGTCAATGGAGAAAAGAAAACCACAAACAAACAAAATGGAGAAAGATGCCAGGGTTTGACAAGTGTCTGCTTTCGGTCCTATCACAGTTTAAAGCTATTATCAAATTGGATTTAAAAAAAAAAAGACAAAATTGAAGTATTCCAGTAGACATCTTCTAAGAGCAATCCTTACCCACAGCTGAATTTCAATGCTCTATTCCATGAACGTAATGCCTGTTAAATGTTTCAGTAATGGATCTCTCTAAAAATCAGGCTTGCCAAAGAGAAACAAAAACTCCTATACAAGCAAGTCTGCTTTACTGAAGTTTAGCCGTGTTTGATAGATAGCTGGGTCTGCTGAAGCCGTGTTATTTGTTACAAATACTGTCTCATCTTGGTGTGCAAACTGGAAAATTGTTAGTGATTTGGGTATTTGATTTGCTTTTGTTTCCCCTGGGAAGTTGTTTTAGCAATCTGTTAGAGAACAATCCTTTTAATATTAGTTTCAGGTATTTGGGAAAAAAAATAGCCTTAGATGGCTCTCCGGAGATATTTTCATCCCTACAGAACTCAAGTCATAAATTCTTCCAATAGCTTTGCATAACATTGAAAATGTGCTCACTGTATAGTTACCCTTTTACATCAACCTCCACATAAACCTCTCCCAAGGCCAAAACCTTCAGAGCAGAAGTCTGCTCTGTTAATTTAGCTTTCAGGGAGTTCCACGTGAGCCTTACGATCCAAAGTCACACAAACACATCTCAGGTAAAACAGTGGCACGGAAATCACAGCTTTGGGACTGAAAAGATTTTTATCCTGTCTCTTCCTTAAAAGGCTTCTCTGCAAGGTACTTACATCTGAGGGAGCTACGGGAAGTAATTCTGCAGGAGGAAATAACTGTTTTCATGTGCAAAAGAATTAAGATTTCAGCCAGGATAACCAGAAAGAATTCATACAACATCATTTAAGCTGTCCCAGATTCCTTCACTTGTCTCGAGGTGAGCCACAGCTTCCACTGGGAGCTTCCTGCTAAGGCAGAGCTTGGATTTCTTTACCTTTCAGTTAAGTGTTCACACGGAGGTATTCTCTGCTAGAAGTTTACTTTCTAAACAGATGTTTAAAATGTGCAATGCAAATTCTAGTGCCAGTCAGACACTCTGCACCCGCTGGACTCTACAAGGGCTCAAGCTTGATTTCAGACAAACTAATCAGGTACACCTACCAGTTGCAAGTCCTCAGCAAATTAAGCTCATTCTTAATTACACTTTGATTCTCCTAATAAAAAACCCCACAGGTCACTGACCCTATCACAATATGTGTTACGAATCTAGCAGAATATCCTGTGTAACCAAAGCCAAATGCTGAACTTGGCTGCGCTTCGTTTTATGGCGGATGGAAGAAGAGGGAAGGGGTTATTGTAACAAAGGGGAGAAAATAGAGTTGGAAACCACCAACAAAAGCCCCACCCCCACCCTCATCCACCAGTGGCGGAAGGGAAACTGCCCCATCTCTAAGTTGTCTAGAGTTCCGATGCTTCAGACAGCTTAGCAGGAAGTTCACAGCAAGCTTCTTCTAGCTTTTGATTTGGTGGTCCATGAGCTAGCATCTGTTTCCTTTGGTTGCTTTTTCACTCCACAGCAAACCCACATGTCTCTTCCACAGCTGTCAACAGCTTCTCGTAAAGCTTCTCGTATGACTCGTAAGGCGGAATGTCGATCCGGTTAAAGCTGCAGGGAAAATAACACCACATTGCAGCCTATGAATCTAGAGTATTCATTGTAAAAAGAATTAGCAAGAAAATAATCTAGATCAGCTGCATGTAGGTAGAGGTAAAAGAAAACCAAACCAAAGGAAAATCAAGGAAAGCCTCGGCCACTTCAGCGGCCAAAGGAGACAAGATAAGAACCAACTGTATTTCTGCAGCAGGAATTCACGACTTCACAGGGTAGCGTTTGGGAGGAGGAGGCAGATGCAGGAGACTTGCAAATAAAGCAAGATATCAGACAGACCTCCCCCCTGCTCTGCCTGCAGACAATCTGTGCTGCCGCTGAAATGATTTCCTGTCTCCGAGAGAGTGAGACTTCCGAGCCAGAGCTCGGGTCTGTGCCTACGCTGCACCAACAGCACCCTCCTGACATCTGCAAGGTAGTGTTTGTAATCCCGCGCCAGGACTCACTGCTGTGAGCCATTTCTTCGTCTGTACCTTCACTGAATACAGAGAAATAAACTTACAGACACCTCACTATCCAGAACAATCAGCTCTGGGGAAAACGAAACCCACGGATAGCACAAAAGACACGGCAGGCTATAAGAAAAGAAGTCAATTATTTTTCCAGCTGCAGAGGACAGGTATTTCCCAGCTAGGAGAGCACACTTGGAGTCATCTCAGTGTATCACATGGTTAATCCCTACCCAGGACACAAGGAGATGACTCCTTTAAGCTGAGACAAAGGGAACTCAAGCACTGACACGCAGAACGTTCTCATCTTACCAAGTGTGGGCTTTTGGAAGGTTGTCTGTGTTTGCATCTATTAAATGGATGGTAAACAGTCTGGGTCCTGCAGCGCCTGTAGAACCTTAGAAAGACATTCTAGTTAATGCACTTCAACAAAACATCATTCCTGCAGATGGATTCTGCTGCTTATAAAAAGGCAAGAGAGAAAATGACGTAAGTATGTCACAGGCTACATCTGTAGACCCTAGCTGCAGCTGATGAAGGGGTGGCAGAAGTGCCAGGGCTGTTCGTGACAATGAATTCGCACACCAATACTTTGGAAAGCTGCTACATTTTCTATTAACAAAGCTGCATCTCTAAAAGTGAAAAGACTTAGGTACAAGAAGGTTTTCCTTGTAAAACCAATCTATGTCTCTTAATTTTGAACAACAGTTTACTGGCAGCCAACAGATGGAACGTTATCAGGAGAATCACGACAGCCTGCGACGTTGCCACCTCTCCCAGTGACAAACCCTGCAATTTTAAAGAACTTGTTTTAAAGCCTCATGGTTTGCTGCCAAACAATGAGAGAAACACAATTCTCATGGGAAAAAGTTGTTTGGTCAGGTCTGTGACGTGCGTGCTTGCACGTAACGGCTTGAACAGCAGTCCACAGAGCTGCAGGAGACCAATAAGCTAATACTGACACCAAAGTGCTACACGACGACAGATTTACCAGCTTCCATCATTATCAGCAACGTCTGAAGTGTTCACCACCAGCAGAGCTGCTGACAAACGTAAAACTGCTCTTGGGATCTGAAGCTTGTAAGTGTTCGAGTTATGCAGTAATGTGCTGATATTTTACAAGGGGCTAGGAAATACCACACGATTTTTATCTCTTTCTCCCACCACGGATTAACTCGGCCTCCACACCAGTCACCTTGTAAAGCCTTGAAACCTTGAAGTGGGACACGCGTCGAGCCCGTCACAAACTGCAGCAGCCTTGCCCTTCTTTCTTCATCAAATGTTTCCACTGCTTGCCAGAACCACTTCACAATATTGCTATCTGCCATGCAGTGCTTTAGACGTGTGTTTGACTTCCAGTCGTTCAGGTCTATCTTATCCAGGCCTCCTATGATTAGCTGTTAAAGGATCAGAAACCGCTTTAACATTCAGAGTCATTTCAAAGTTTGCAGCTCTAAAAACGTACATCCAACCGTTTCACGAGCCTAACATCTTCATGTGCCTGAACCACCCTTTTGGTGCAAGGGAATACTCCAAACTAGGTTAGAAGAGGCAGCAAATCCAGTTTGACTGCAGTGAAACTGAGGGCAAGGAGTACACTTGCCAGAACTGGAATTTCCCCATGAAATTAAGAGTCAGAAGCCCATTCGAGCGCTGCTTTGTTAAATCTACGCTACCTGGCAAGGACAGCCTGTCTCTGTGAGGGTCCTGCACAGACCCAGGAGAAGCCGTGTCAACCACCCTACGCCACGTCACTGCCCTGACACAGCTTTGTCCTAGAGGTGCCAACAGTGACTCTGTCGGCATCCAGCTTGGTTTATGGCAACATCCACAGTCGGTTTCTCGGTCCCTAACAAAATACAGAAGCTTTTCATCTGTTTTCTGATGTCGTTTGACACAGAGCAGACATATTACTTCGATCTCTTTCCCAGATGACACCAGGCTGCTAACTACTGTAAAAGGAAGTCACTGCTGGCCACGAATCTAACCACCTCCCCTGGCAACAACAAATAAATGGCACAGAGCAAACTTCACCCCTCAAAACAAAGCGTGCGTCATATTCTAAATTTCTCACAATATTTCACGCCGAGGATCGTTCTTCTGAGAGCTATCATTTAGCAGCTGCCTTTTTGTGCCACCAAGGCAGCACCCACTCACGCTCGTGTACATTATTAGGACAGTGGTGACTGTTCTGACGCAGACGGTATTGAAATATTTAATGGGTTTTTAATCTGCCTTTTCAAGCAGCTAGCAAATGGAATGCACTAACTTCAGGGGATTAATCAGTAAGCACGAACAACTAGCATGAAACTAGTGCTGCCAACACCACCAATGGTGCATATTCCACAAGTTGCTGTAGTTTTTAAAGAAGGCAAAAACCAGAAGAAAAATTTGTATACCAGGAATGATTTTAAGCAGTAGCATTTTGCACCTCAGCCTTAAGTAGAAGACAAATTAATGTCTTGCCTATGTTCTCTAGCCTTCTATTTTAGCCCTTTTAAACGATTCCCTGTGTGCATATAGAAACAGCCATGTATGAGGAACAGTTATTGAGGAAAACACGTTAGGTCTTGCCAGCAGATTCTCAAGCTTGCAGTACTCCTGCCCTGCTCAGACCACCTGCTTTGAGCGTTACTCCTCGGTAAGGCAACACGGTGTATTTGTCTTGCCCTGTTTAAGTGACCCTCTCAATAATGTTAACCCAAAGAATGTCTAGAATAAACGAAAAAGGGTTTGGTTTAACAAATACACAGCTTTCTGGTATGGTACCCAGAGTGAGATTAGTGGATTTGTTTGGTTTGTTTCTTTGATTTTAAAATCACCGCTTGATTGTGGATCAAACAACTGATAGAACAATGTTTCATGTAGATAAAACATATAAATGTTTTACTAAATTTCATGTAGATAAAACATATACCTCAAGTTCCTTCTGGTCGAAAGGCTTAAGGAGATGCTGAGGAATAAGTTCATTAAAACCTTTCTGCAGAGCCAGGAACTGTGCCTCTATTCCTCTCATAAACCGCCAGTTTACATACAGCCTGGGGGGGAAAGAAAGTCAGGGATGATGAGCCAGGCAGGACTGGGCTTTTTATAGCAGAGCTGGAAAATGATCAGTTTACAGAGGAACTTGGTTTTAATATACACATCTTGTATTACATAAGACATGCTTATCAGTTCCTTTTTCCATCAACAATTAATCATTGCACCATCGACAGAAGAAACAAAGTATTATTCACAGCTTCATCTTCCCAGCTCTTACAATAGTGCATTGTGTGAAAACATTCATGTCATTTACAACTCAGGTATTTCCCCCCGAATACTTATTTCATTACTTTCACTATATACAGAAAAAAGTCATCTGTTTACCACCTTCTTAGCACTACATTTGGAGGATGTATTTTTGTTCTGCAATACCTGACGTATTCTTTCTTGTTCTCTTCTGTCACTGGAATATTCCTGCCATTTGGTTTGAGTTCGTGCTGTAAAATCCGCCCAAAAGCATTGTGTTCCACACAGAATGTATGGTCCAGAACTGGGGTGATATCGTTCTCTCTGGCAATGAAAGACAGAGGTTACACCACCTACTTTTTGGTGGCTCTCGGTGGTGATGCTGACTGGTTGTTATTTGGACGCTTAGTCTTTGGGATAACCCCAGTAATTGGCCATCTGCACTTCACAGCACTGGGGGAATATCTCCACAATCACCAATTTCTGTGGAGCTCCACACATACTGAAGAGCTCAGCCATTCAATTCCAGTAGGACTTGGGATAATGAATAAATCCCTCTATATGCACACATCCCCCCCCCATATATATCTCTACAATAACAATCTGATCTGCTGTCACACATCAGTGTGAAGCACGGAAGAGATCACATGCAGTGAACTTTACCAACATCAGGATCTTTAAATATAAAATTTGAAGCAGCATTTAGGAAGAGAAATTGAGATAATGCCAAGCAGTGTCAAAGAGTCCCAAAGCTACACTGAACGGTGGGTTTTGTTCTGCACTCTAAGCATGCAGAGCACCCAAGTTACTTCCATTTATTCCCATTTTAATCAAAGCTGGTTTTCTCTTGAACGAGGCCATCCTTCCCCCTCAGAACTCTGTCCTGAGTTTAGATTTTGATACCATGCTGGTTTATTGTACCCACGCAACCTTTCACCATTTAATATCTACTTTGCTGCAAGGAATGATAACAAAGAGTTTGCAATGAGAACTTTTCCTCGAGCACCTTGAGCTTTTCGATACAGAAACAGTAGTTTAATAATTTTGTACAGATCTCCCCCATTACAAGATTTTCTGTAAAGTGTTCTCTCCCCATTGCCAACAACTCTACCCCATCTTCTCTACAGCGAGACAATTGGTAAATACAGAACTTACAAGATCCAGACTAAACTTTTGTGTAACTCCGGGTCAACAGATTCCAGATCGGAGAGCTGAATGGGCTTCCCCAGCAGCTGTTTGTAAAAGGGAACCGTGAAGCCCCCGTTGATATAGTGTCCATGGAACACAGCCAAACCCATTATCCGACCAACAAAATGGAAATAAGACAAATGGTCCTGCAGGGAGAGAGGACTGAGAATCAGGCAGCGGGAAGACACTGACATCTTGTGGTTCTACCTGCAGCATCACTTGTGTGTTCAGTGCAAGTTCTCCACAACCCTCCGGGCAAAAGGAGCCACCGTTTGTCCTCGTAACTCAACCAAGAACAGAAGCTTTTAATGATTAAATGCCTCAAAGAAGTCTCTGTGCTTTACCTGACTAATAAACCAGATACACGTCCTCTAGACCCCGCAAAGGGCAGAACTCAGAAAAAGAAAATCCCCATGAAACTCCCAGAATGCAAGAAGATATGATGATTCCAAATCAATTAATTTATTCTCTGCTTCACCATCAAGACCCCTGAGGAAGCAGGTCATGTGCTTGTTTCCTTCATGTCTTTCATGTTGCTTATAAACTTACTTCAGAAAACTAAAGCATTAAGTCCTATGGATGAGATTCTTCCAATCTCCCTCCCCCATCTTACAGAGCAAATGTCACATCAGGGAGAATTCCCCTGTGCTAATACAGAATTGCTGCTGCTTTAGGGTCTGCATCAATGCAAATCCTTCAGGAAGAAAAAAAATCAAGCACTGCAGCTTCCTGAGAGAGGGTGAGCGAGGTTTACACTCTTGCCACGGAAGGAGAGCTGTAACAAAAGCATGCAGGGGACATCAGTTAAAGCAGGTAAATTGCTCAGAAGTGAATACTTACAGGATTGATAGAAGAGTCTGGATTGATTTGCAGCATGTAAATGTTATCTGTGGAGTACTGGAAGAGTCCATAATAGGGATTCAACATTTCATGGCACAGTAAATACAACCATTCTCTGCCAAACAAACAGAAGCATTTTAGAAGGGTGCAACTTCCATTTACATTTCACACAACAGCACAATTACAGTGAATCAATAGTTATGAAATATTATTTCCAAATCAGATCACCTCACACCACCCTCCGTGTGCAGACCAAAAAGGCACACTTAAAATCCATGCAGTATCTCACTCCATTCACAGGCAGATTGGGTTTAGTTTAGAAGTACTGAAGGGATTAACATCACTTAGAGGAGCTCTAGCAAGCTGTTAGACAATGCCATCAACACACTGAATCTGAACGAGACCCACTGCCAAAAACCCCTCGACTTTGTGCAGAGTGCAGATATTTGGAGACTAAGAGCTCTGCCCCTCTGCAGCCTGTACAGTATAAAGAAAGAATCAAAAGATCTGTGGTTTAAAATCAGCTCAATCGCTGGAGGGCTTGAGAAAAGCTGGCTTTCTGCAAATGCTTGATGACTAGAGAATGGTGCTTTCTGCAGAGGCCAGAAGGGGCAGAGACACCAAGAGGAGGGGTTAGGTGAAGTCTCTCACCTCAGTAACATACAAGAAGCAGAATGGAACTAAAGCTATTTCTGACCTCCCAACTCCCCACGACAAATAACCCCTTATTATTAAAACCGGACACCCATCCCAGGTCCAGACTATCCCGAGAGAACTATCAACTTTAAGGTTTAGAATCAGGGTCTGTTGCAGCAAATGGGTAAGTATGAAAGCGTCAGACAACGCCCCAAACCTCACCTTGCTACTCCTCCATAATCCAGGCCTTCCTCCCCTCGAAATTTCACCATAAGCCTCTTTTTCAAGTCCTTTGGCCTCATCTTCATTATCTGACGGTAGGATTCCTGTATGTGTATTTTTACAATTAGGTATTTTATTTCTTTCCTATAATTAAGGCTACTAAGATGCATTACTGTAACACCTAGATTGCTCCTCAGCTACACAAAACATTCTGTTAAAGCTCTATCCGAAGCAAATTCCAAATCAGCTTTGCCACACTTGCCCCTCTCATGAAGCAAACTACTTGTAAGAGCAGTTTTACTTAACCCTTGAGTGACAAAAGCTGCCATTAGTAGTAAAAAGTCAAACAAATACCTCAAATATTTCCTCTCTGGATACTTCGATGCGACAGTGACCAGCCTGCGGTTGCTGGAGAGAAAGCTCATGTCTAAGAACTTTCAACTTTTGCACCAAGTCTCTTTCATATCTCTGTGCAGGCAACTCCTCACCGTCTTCTAGAGATCCCTCATTTGGAGCTGGCAGAGGCTGCTGGCTGGGCTCTTTTAGCTGGCATTGATGGCTTTGAAAGAAAAGGAAAATATTTATTCTAAAGCCTAACAATAAGGAATACGTAAAACAAGGATGGAAGAATTGATTAAGCTTCTTTAGGAGGAACCTGGACTGAAATATGTCTTCAACTGGGTAATGTCTATAGCATTATTTCCCTATATTCAAGGATGTAAGGAGTACAGATATTGATAAGAAAGAATTTCAGCATTGTTCAGCTCCATTTTTTTATGGCAATATGTTGTGGAGGGCTGTGGAGCACAATCACTGAATGCTGACTGAGTAGTAATCAAAAAGTTTGTGTGGTATTTCTCCCACATGGAGACAAA
Organism: Chloroceryle amazona; assembly: GCA_027560015.1. NCBI lineage: Eukaryota > Metazoa > Chordata > Aves > Coraciiformes > Cerylidae > Chloroceryle > Chloroceryle amazona. Next base: position 12,994 of record JANHFX010002763.1, read on the forward strand.
TTTCAAGAGTGTAACACAAAAAGAGATCTCTAATGGAACAAACAACAGCTTGATAAATGGAGTTATCCAACAGCTGCAATGGATTTTATTCCAGCTCCGTGCAAAATAAGGCTGAAGATTCTGACAGTGTAAGTAGTGCATCTCTGGTTACTGAAAGATGTACTTGTAGCAGAGTTGGAGCTTCATACATTCAACTATCTCTATCCACTGGTGCTTTATTTGGGTTGTGGAGCAATTCTTTTTTAGATACACAGATTCCCCAGCTGGCTTCAAGCACAGACAACTCAGATCCAGGGAAGGTCTGTTCTTGGGCACAAACTGTTTCCAGGGTCAGTTCTGTAACAGTTCAGCTGCCTTTGCAGGATGCAGAGCCTTGAGCTTATTAAATCCTGCTAAACCTGAACTGACTGTGCACAAGGACTCCAGCTGGCTTTTTATTCCTGCTGTCTGGAGCTCGAGGGAGCTCCAGACAGCAGTTCAGGTCTAGCATAGCTAGGACAGAGCTAGAACTGCTCATCCATCCAGGCAGGCGTGGGCTGACCACTGGGGAACCGCCTGGCAGACCCTCTACCCCCCACCCCAACATTTCCAGAACTGACTGCTCCAGCACAGCTTGGGGTAATTTTGTCAAGCCAGCTTAAAGAGATTAGTGTTGTGCCACAATAAGCAAGCCCTCCCTTAAACCTGAGGGCTGCAAAGCATAGTAAAAACATTTTGGAAGAGTCTCTGCAAGAAGCTTAAATAAAACCAGCACTGAGAACCAGTGCTCAGACCCTGACCAGAGAGCACTGGTTGCATCTGTTCCCCAGTATCATTATCATGCAGTTTTTCAGCCCCTCATGACTCCCAGACTGGAGGTAAAAACTGGGCAAAAAGGTTTAATAACCCAAACTTGAGACATGAATTATTTGTCAGGCAATGTTCTTACTTCATGATGTGATGTAGTCGTGGATCTGTGAATTGTGTGGTTCTGTTGTTATGATCTACAAAGTATATTCTTCCTGAAACTGTACTTCTAACTTCCCAGCCTGGAGGCAAAGGTCCTAGTTCATCACAATTCACACTGTTAAGGTCTCTAAGGAGAAAAGCAAACACAATGTTAAAGAGCTTTGGAAGTAAAAATGAAATCAATTCACATTCAGGGGGAGGCAGGGAATGGATTTGGTGCTCAGTGGGTTCTAGGTTAGGATAGGAAGGGCAGAATAGGGATTTGAATGCTGTCTTTTCAGGATCCTTAATCAAAGCAGTGCAATTCCTGATGTATGCACGAGACTTGGACAGAAAAAGAAAACAGCAAAACACCTCCTGTCTTTGAAAGGCTTTCAAAGTAAAAAAGCTGTACAGCTTAAAGGTAACTTCAACATCATTTACTGTTTAGGTGATGACAGGGCTTCTGAGGGCTGTAAAAGGAGGAAGAGACATTTTTAATAGCAAAAATTTCCCAGAACAATTCCCATTAACACTAATGTGATCTACGTGCAGAAAACCCAACGATTAACCAAAGGTCTCTGCACCAACCACAGCCTCCAAACATCCTCTAAGTTAAGAGGCTAAGACAAATACTAAAACCTAAAAAAGAAAAATCACTTTAGTGAGACAACATTAGAATCCTAAGTGATAAACCACTAAGAGTAAGGTTTTACCAACACCTTCACCCCTTTCATCCTAGATAAATTCCAGCTGTCACCCTAAGTGCTGCTGTAGGGAGTCACTGAGTTTCAGGTGGTGTTTGAGTTGTATATACACCCAGAAAGCTGAAAACACTTAAGGCCCCAGCCTTCTATTAGAGGAAAACACTAAGAGTGGTGAGAAAAGGAAGACGGGAATCCTGAAGACTATTTTTAGACAGAAAAGCCATTGTTAAGTAAAGTATTCTCTGGACAGCTGGCACGGATTCATCTGTTATCCAGGGCTGAAGATACCACTCTGTATTTCCTTACCTAAATCTAACCACGCAACATCAGTATCAATGAGTAAACTGAGAGGCTTTAGAAAGGTGGAAACACTTTGTACACCAAAGGCTTCATCAGTGTCACCATGAGTATAAGCCAGCAGGGGATACCCAGGCAGACAGACAAGCCTTTGTTAGGCTCCTTAAAGAAGATTATGGTTGTAACCATTTGTTTCGATCAGCTGTGCATCTGAAAGTACTGCAGAGATCTCATTACAGCAAGTTTTAACCTACATCTGCCCTCAATGCCCAGGTTAGGGTTTTGCCCTGCGAGCTGGTAGCACTAAAGCCACCTTGCACTATACAATAAGAGTGACCTGGGCTGCAGAAGACACTCTGGTGTCCACTGACATTGCTGGTCCCGAAAACCTGTCTCTAAGATTAGTTGAGAGGAGCAGCGATAGCTTTCATGAGGCCAAGCAGCATCACTTGAAGAAGAGACAAAGCTTTGGGCACGCAATCCTGACACGAGTGACATGAAGAATGAGCACTGTCATTTCTTCTACCAATGACACCAGCTAATCTAACATCAGCTATTTTCTCTCTCAACTTTATTTTTCATATCCTTCCACATATTGTGGTTTTATCAACACTTTTGCCAACACTATTTTAGATCAGTTTTCTAATATCCTGTATCACGTTCGTGTATTATCCAGCCAGTGCAGCAGCTGAAGGAGCCTGAAACTCTGCATTTCCCTCTTGAATCTGCTGTGCAGGTGGTCTGGGTGGAAACAGCCCAGATTCAGAGCTCCTCGAGGAAGAGCTCCAGAGCTTAGTCACACAGACCTGGATTAACTGCAGGTTAAGGTTTAAAGACGCTTTACTAAATTAATCGTGAGGAGGATTCAAATTTTCTAGCTGCAAATCACTGGTCTAAAGCAGAAAAAAACCCTCAAGACCACTCAAATTTAAAGCTGACAGGTTATCTTTGCTTCAGTTATACATGAGTGAGCACTAATAGAGCCAAAGTTACAAGTATAATACTCAAGAAAAGATGGCTTTAAGAAAGCAGCCCCTTTTTTCTTCAATTTGCAGTCCAAAATGTTTTCACATATATAAAAAAAATAAATTCAGATGAGATTCAAAAATCTGCAGCCTCACCAAAAACCAGTCCCACTGACATTTTAGGAAGAATTTATCAAACAGGAATTCCTCAAGGACTACATCCCCCCCCCCCTTTTTTTTTGTTTTCTATGATTCACAAGCAGATAACTCATTCTTTCAAAAAGAGCAACTCTTCATACTTGTGAAAAGGTAACTAGAAAGATCTAAAATTATACCTCTGCTTATAGCTCTCCCTTTAAATTCAGAGAGGTTATTTAATTGATTTTTGCTCTTACAGAGTCAGCTTACTGCCAGACACATCCACACACCAAACCCCCCCTGCCTTGTAGCTACACATACCTTGGTATCCTAGGGTCATGCCATGTGCTAACTCCGGTCTGCGTGTGCAAAAAGTAAACCTGTCCCTGTACCGTTGTTCTTTGTTCTATGAAAAGGGAAGAAAGATTTTTGTTTGTTTTTTTTTTTCCAGGTTTATTATTAAGAATATTCAGAATGAACAGGTTGTTCAAAGCCATTAGCCTATTACCTTTCTGTCAGAGCTAGGAGAAAGTACCCGAGCCATCCCCCTGATCTCTTGCAGCATAGACTGTTTTGTGCTTAAAACACCATGTTCACAAATTGACTTGACTACACATTTTTGTGTTCTCTTTGAAACTCACAAATCCATGCACCAGGATGTTTTAGTCTGCATTTTTATTTTTAGCTTTTGAGAAAACCCAAATCCCCAAACTGGATTTCTTTACTCCTTGATTTGGTGTGCTCTTTTCTGAGACTTAAATTCTCCTTAATCTTACCCTTCCTAATCTTCTGTACTACTGGCTTCTTTGTTGCTTTTAGATTTTCCTGATCTTTTCTCAAATGTGGGCTCAAACCTACACAATATGCCAAGGGGGAAGGAAAAAATAGCATTACTGCTCTAGTTTAAAGAGCTCTTTACATTCGTTCTCCCTAGATACACAGCCAAGATTAGCAGTGAATCTTCTGTAACAGCATCATATCACAACCTCATGTTTAATTTACCATCAACCCCTCAGTGTATCCTGGCGTAGCCAACTGCTAATTAGCCAAACTCCCAGCTGCACTCCTCAGTTCTTTTCCAAAATACAGACCATTAGATGCACGTGGATGCTGCAGGTTCTAACGGGCAGCCACAGCTAGATGTATGAAAAGAATTTTTTCCAGAGAATTTTTCTCTGAAGTCTTTTGGAAAAAAAACCAAACCAACCCAAAATAAAACAAAAACGACTTAAAAAATTCAATGTATAGTTCTGGAAAACTCCTTACCATAGCCTTCTGGTAGGTCAGGTGACTGGTGACCGTGTGGCCTGTTCTGAGGTGTCTGGACGTGACTTCTGACTTCAGGAGTCCGAAGTCGCTGTGCCTGAAGCCGCTGATCTTGACTGGGGGACTCCACAAAGCGACAGTTGCCTCCACCAGCAGCCCCTGTAGTGTCTGTGTACGGTGCTGGTTCTTCCATAAAGCAGCTCAGCGGCCTTCCCGGTCCGGAATCTTCATAAACCGTTCTGAAAATGGGGAAACTTCAAGAGTTTCCATCACAAGAGAAGTGAATGCAGAAATAACCATTTTGGTCTCTCCCAGCGAGAGAATTACTCAATTCCCAGAGAGAGAATTACTCTTATTTCAAGAATGGAGACTTTTAACCCAAAATATGCCACTTCCTTAATGTTTTTATGCATTTCTCACAGAAGTGCCAGAAGCACCCATAACAAAAAAATATCAGGTCCTACCCAGTGTAGTTTATTTTCTTCAAGCAAGTACCGAGCTATAACCTTACTACCTGATGGCTATGCCCAGACAATGCATTAGTCACATTGATAGTTAATATTTCTAGTGCGATTTATATTCTTTCCACATCTAAAGCACTTTCCCAATGAAGTGTAAAGAAAACAATCCTTACCCTTCATTCTCCAGAAGCCCTCTACAGTCTACTACAGAACCTCCTGTGCCTATTCTGTCCCGTGTCTGTAAACTGACTGAAATAAAAAAGAAACAAACACAAGTGAATAATAAAAGAACGACCGTTCCCTTAAAAACAACGTAAAGCCAAACACCTCACATTTATACAGGGTAAAGGATGAAGGAAATCTTTATCCTACACGAGGGCACACCACTTATCAAAACTCCTCCTATAACCCTAAAGCATTTCCTGATTTTTTTTAAAAGGGAGAAGAGAAACCAGAGGCATCACCCTCTCAAAACTTCAGCTGACTCCATTTCTATAAATATCAAATATATTGGGTTCTACATCTGTGTTTTCTGAGGATCCAGAAAGGTAAACTGGAAAGAAACTACTCGCCACTAGATGTCATCATTAGGGTGAGAATTTGAGGTTTGTCAAATATATTTCTGTGTCAATGAAAAGATTGGGTTGGGTGGGGGCAGGAAAACGTGGTAGGATGGTGTAAATTAGCCATAAAATCAGCAACGCCTTGTTGAGATTTGGAAATGGGTTACATCAGTCGAAGGTATTAAAAGAAGAATTTGTAAAATTTCTTTTAACTCCTCCAGATCCTCTTTTCCCCATCAGATTCTCTTTGCCTGTCACTTGGGTCCAAATGCAATCAGCTTCACAGGAACCTTTACCCTTCCAGAGCTGCATTAGAAGCCTTGCCAGATGCATTCCCTCTTTTTAATATTGTTTCCCATTATCAGCTGAGAGAAAACAAACTCCTAATAGGAGGACAACGAACATCTTCAGGTTATATAATTTAATGCCATTACAGCCAGGAGAAACAGCACAGAAAAGGCACAGAAGCAATAATGACCGCAGGTTTCTTTTTGAATACATTTGTCCGTGTAGAATATTTACCCAAGAAGATGAAAGTTCAGCTGAGAAGATTCTTACCCACTATTTGGCCTCGCACAGCATCGGTATCTGTGGGATTTAGTTTGCATAGATCCAAACGCTGGTCTGTAAATGAGAGGAGGAAAGATCAACAAAAGAGCAGGGTGGGGTGGGTGGCAACACCATTCACTACTCAGCTGCAAGGCACCAACAAAGGGTTTTGGTGGCACCAGGTAGGAATTGCTCTTACATCCAGTATCTTTTAGCCTGCTGATGGCATTGGAGAGGAGTCGGACACACCCCAGGAAGCCAGCTCCCTGTTTCTTGTGAATTTTTTTATGGTTCCACACACTGATGGTTATGGAATCTGTCTTCCCAACATATCTGGAAAAATACATAGGAAAAGAGTAATTTTAAGGAAAATAACCTCTTTGTACTGCACGGAACTGAGGCTTTGTTTGGTACAAATTCTGGTGCGTTTTGGTGCAGCGGTCGTGCTGCTTTATTGTAAACACAGAAGTGCTTAAGCCTGAAATAGTGGTATTAACAAATTACTGCACTATAATTTCACACAGCAAGTTCAATTGATATCGCTGCAACATGAACCCGAGTACAGCCAGCCTCATTAAAAGCTACACAACAAGCTGATTAACGCACAAATCTTTGACATTTAGGTTTCCAGTAATTTGAAGAAATGACTACACGGACAATCTTTTGCAAGTGCTGGACTGTGCTGCTCCAGGAGGGTTGCTTGAAGCGGTTGTTCCGTGTACCCGACACAGAGATATTTCCAAATTCAAACACCTAAAAGCAAAGCACCACTCCTTTATTAACAGGTCATTTCTTGTTGCAAAAAAAAATCAGTTCTCCTCAGCAAATGTGACTGTTCTTCCTCACGCAACGTGAAGCTGCAGGGCCAGCCCTTGCATTCCATTTCATAGATAAATCCCTGGAATATTTTTTGACTCGTGACCTTAGAAACAACTCACAGATCGTAATGCTGGTTCCATTTGGGGTCCAATGTGTTCTTCACAGTGTCAGTTGAATGGCACTGACCTGACCCATCAACAACTATTTTTGCAAACGGATCAGGAAGTCCTGTGGAAGGGGAAAAAGTGCTATTAAACACAGTACTTCTCAGTTTGTTTCTCCCAAGATAAAGCTACCGTGAGCTTCTGCTTTTCCCCTCCCTCCAAGAAAGGAAAGTTGCCATTATCCTGAAACTGCCTGAGGAAATCTGGAACAGAGAATTGAGTTACTAATTGGATAACGTATTTTTGTCATGGAGATTAATATCTGCCATAAATTGTGAATGATTTTAGAAAACAGAGGGTTAAATGGGTTTAATTTACAGTGTGTACCCACGTATACCGAGAAGTGGGTATTTTTATTTAGTCCTTAATACAATAGCAGGACTACAGCACCGGGGTACTTTACTCACACCCTTGGCAGGCAGAAATTGAGCCATCTTGGAGATGGATGCTGTTGGTACCCCACACAGAGAACTGGAAACGGTGACCTGCTCATGGTATCATCTGCCAGACTTTCAACTAGAATTCGTGTGTCCTCAGTCTTTGCAGCCCTGGAGCCTATGCTATCTAAATACAACTCGGGGTAACGTGTGCTCACGGAGCAATGCCATGTCATGGCAAGAATGGAACCACAGAACACACGACACACGAACCATGACAGCACTGAACAATCTACAGATAAACTTGATTCAGCAAGAGTAGAAAGTTAGAAAAATCAGGGTGTACTTACTGAAGAAATCTTTCTTTGCAAGGTTCTTGGCACATAATACTGCAAAAGAAAATATCAGATAAAGAAATCTTAAAACCATAAAAAAAAAAAGAAAGAAACCCCAACAACTTTCTGGCAGCCCTGCCAGCTACAACACTACCTGACTGCAATTCATTAAAACCCACCCAAATATTAAACGTGAGCCTTGTTTTCTTTAGATAAAGGTTTACATAAAGAGAAAAATTCCTTTGCTGCTTTTGTTCTATTGTTACCACACGCAGAAGATTTAATGAACGTCCCTTTGTGTTAAAATCTCCTAATTTTCCATACTGCACGCTTGCACAAATGCTAAATCAGACTGTTGCAGTTTCAGAAGCCACCCGTTATAGAATGAGGACTAAACAGCTTCTGAACAGAGATCGGTTCTGGGCCTCCTGGAAGAGATCTCTATGCAAAGACCCATCAGACACAGTGCAGCCTCCTGCTCTTTGCACGTAAAGGACGGCGACAGGTACTCAAACCAACCACAGGAGGGGTGTGCGCTACAACAGCCTACAAATACAAAAAGGGTTTGGGGTAAGGATGACAGGACCTCACTGTGGAGTTAAAAAAAAAATCAACAGACTTAAAAACCAACCCAACAAAACCAAACAAACCACTAAAAAAAAATTTAAATTGCATGAAGGTGTTTTCTTTTGGAAGGGCCACAAAGAAGACATCATTTCCCTCTCCAGTTCCAATGGCACAGTAGTTTAAGCAAAAATTAGATCAGGAGACTCATATCAATCTCCATTTCTAGTAGGTCTATTACCAGCTACAAGTCTAATTTAGCTTTTTAATAAGGACTGCTCAGTACGGTCTCAGCAATCCACCTTGTTCAGAATCCATTCAACTTTTCTAGCAGGCCAGGAAAACTACAGAGCCAAAGATGAAAAAATTAGAGCTCTAACTTATCTAAAACCAGGATCCAAGAGACAGAGTTATCTATAAAAGACTTGACTATTTTTGAGGCAGTCTCTTTCCCTCCCAGTTCTGATGTTTCCCCAGAAGACTGAGTGCTCAGAAGATGCTCAAATGGCCATTTCCCTGGTATGGACCATTGCTCCTCCTCATCTCTCTGTCAGTTTTCTCTTGACTTACACTCACTCTCACCTTAACTCTGTACTGGCCGAAGGGAAGACGCAGTAGCAAAAATATAGCAACAAATACAACATTGCTAGCAGAAGAAAAATTGCCTCACCTCACATGTCAAGCAAACAGACCAGAGAAGTCCACTATTTAACCCAGATGTTCACAGAAAAAAATCCTCCCTCTTAGCAATAATTAAAGCAGCCGCACCAGGAAACTATTTTTAGAAGGGATTAAAAATTACTTATTTCTTACACTGGCAAACTGCATAATCAGAGACAGCTTCTCTTCTCTTTTTTTTTTTTTAACAACTGCCCAAAAAAAGAGAAGTCTGCAGGACTACAGCAATTCAATTTGAAACAAACCAGGATTATAGAATCACCATCCGCTGTTCTATGGAAGCACGACAGAGAAACCTTTAATTTCCTCTTCCTGTTGCAAGCGCTTCAGAGGAAAAAATACCAGAAAAGCAGGGAATAATGACAGGTAAAATCAGAACCTGTACATTCCAGTACTAGCCAAAAGGAATTTTAAAGTTCCTGTGAGTAGTGGAGCTTTTATTTTATTTTTTTTTAAACCAAATAATTCATTTTACTTCCCATTCCCCAATTTTAAGAATACAGTATTGAGCTTGAAAAGTATAATTATTACCTTCATTCTATATTTCAGGTGTGCTTTCTAGAGCTAGCGAGCAGCACAGGTTTCTACAGCTATTATTGAAGAATTATCTATTTTTCATTTAACACTTCTCCCTCTGCCACAGGTTTTCAGTCTACAGTAGATGGCCACGGCTGCCAATCTTCCAGCTGCAGCCTGTGAAACCCTCAATTTTAGGTTGCAAAAATCATTACTCTTTCTTGTGAAGAAAAAAATAAAAACATTGGCCCAAGAGCTAATAGGAGAAATAAACCTTTATGGGGCAATCTGCAGAATCAGGCTGCCTGAGATGGACCATTGGCTCTGCTCCACTGTTTGCATATTAAACCCACTCAAGCAAAAAAAAAAAAAAAAAAAAACCAACTATTTTCAAGTGCTCTGTCGCTTAAAAGGCATAGATTTCTAAATTCCAGTAAAGAAACAGGTGACAAAGGTCAGCAACGGGAGCCTTGGCTGGGAAACCATGCCAGCGGCCAGCAGACAGCCCCTCCCGGCTCTCTGAGCCTGGCCACATGCCACATCTGCTGCTTAAACGCGTGCTTTCCAACAGGACCTCAGCAACACTGTGAGCAGGAGCTGACTGCTGCTACTTCAAGCCTTAAAGCTGTGAACTTGTGTCGATTTAGCTACAAAGGCTTAAAAAAGTTATTAATTTTATCCCTGCATCAGAGGGGATACTTATCTGCAAGCCAGGCAACTGAGATGCGCTTTGCACAAACCCCATCTCTGCCTCCTTTCCATCTTTCCAAAGTGCTTTTGCTTTTCGTTTTTCTTTCTTTTAAAGGAGAAAGGTTTAGGGCTCGTCAGCAGGAGCAATCTCCCTTCATTTGTTGCACTGTTACAAAAGGTACTCCTTCTCCTGACTCGGGCATTTACATTTTGCTTTCTCCAAGTCGACCGACTTGTTTCGGCTTGACACACTATTTGTTTATACTCTGCTCTGGATTTCTGCACATGGCTGAAGAACTATTTTTTTTTTTTAATAGAACAGATCCCCGACAACATTGCAACAATGTCTTTGCATCTAGATTATAATATTTATAAAGGGATGGGAATGTTTTTTTAAGTACCTGACATTACTGAGATAATTTCAAAGACCAATTTAGCCGGCTGGGTAAAGTACTAGTGTGAAAGCATATTTGGCAGGAGGTGAAGAAAGGATGAGACTTATACAAAGTCGGTATTCACCCTGGGGATGTCTTCAATGCAGATGTAACTTGAGCTTGTTGAGTGGTTCCTCTGCCAGCCCCCGTTTGTCCACCCTGCTTCCAAAGCAGAAATGAATCATCTGCTGTGGTTCAGGAGGTGCCGCCGGAACAAGCTACAGACGGGTGTAGGAAGGAGAGCAGAGTGGCACCGATGTTTGAACAACCCAGCCAAGAGTTGCATCAGAAAGCGGCCGCGTCGTCACCGAGACACCTATCTCTGCAGCAGCACCAGCATTTTCAGCAAGGAGGCAGAGACAGCCTGGGCGAGGAACCATTTCAAACATCCCCAAGTAAAGAAACCCAGCCTACAAAATCAAAGCTTTCGTGGGCAAGTTCCTCCTCCTGTCAGCACTCAAAGGATGGCTGCAAGACTGCAGGATGGTCCTCACCCTGCTGGCTCTGCAGCAGCGCCCCGTGGACAATGGGCTGCATCCCATAGCATTGTGCTAAGATGCTACAATCATTTTCTGCTGCATGGTGTAAAAATGGGGTGGCTGTGTTTTAAGACATAGGGGGGGAAAAATGAAGAACAAAAACCAAACCAACCAAAAAACAAAATGACCCCAAAACAACCAACCAAAAAAAGAGGTGATTAAAATATTCTGTAGGTCCCAGCTTGTACCAATGCAAACCAGACAGCAAATTTGTCCCTGGAACTGCAGTTGTTCACATTTTGCGAGTTACAGGTAAGAGCCTCCTTGCTCAAATGAAGCAATTCTACACGTGGATAGGAGCTGAGTTAATGACGGCCTTCAATTAGTCCTCAAGTTAATTCAGAAGCCAAGACAAAACCGCAGCACGTCCGCATCTTCCTTAGGAGGGCCAGGGTGTGTGTTGGGAAGGTCAAACTGAACGATGCTGGCAAATACACGTTCCAGCCATCTTTGGCCTTCCCTTTGATATTCCAGGTTAATCATTTGTGCTTGTACAAACAGGCAGCTGGATTCCAGGATACATTCGTTTTACTTTCTGACAGAAGATAAACACAGGCCAGCAGGCTGGTGACGTAGAAAGGACTTTACTTACTATTTACCTCTGTGTAGACCATCTTTAATCATGGAGATATGCAGCATTATCATTAAAAGCATCACCGCTCGGTTGGTTTAAGATACAAGCATGGAGCGAAGAACAATGAAGCTTTGGAGGAGAGAGGAATAAAGGTCTTGACATAATATGAAACTAAATCTCCTGCATGCCACTGGAAACTAAAAAAGGCTGCAAAGCAGGTCAAATTTGATGCATCCAAGTAATGAAACCATCTCTGCTAATGCTTCAAAGCCTGCCCAGCTTTCGTGACCTGTGGTGGAGGCAGGGTTGCTGCAGCTCCACTGTATGAGAGCAGGACAGCTCCCCATGCACGCTACCTTACAGGCTGGTTACACAGCAAAACTTCTGCCCTTCTGAAAAAGAGTTTTCAGAAAACTGCACGGCAAAAATACTGGGTGTAAAAGTGTAAAGAAGCCTCCAAAGAAAGAAAAAAGAAAAGAAAAAGCAAACATCAGCTATTTACCACGTGCTGCTCTAATGCCCCCAATTAAAACCTTTGCTGAATCTGTCACGTGAAATCACAGCTCGTCCAAACAGCTTGGTGTGTTTTGGGGAATAGACTCGGAATACCACGAGCCACTCCTTCTGAAGCACCTCGACTCTGCTTACAGCTCCTATTCTCTGCACTGACCTTTAAATGAGACTTCACGACAGATAAACGTTTGGTTTTAGTTCTACTACCAGGCAACCCGTAAAGGTTTTGAGTGGTCTGGGTTTTTTTAAGGGTGACAGTTATTTATATTTGGTAGGGTGCAAGAGAAAGGGTTTAATGGGAAAGGAAAGATGGCTGAAGGTACCAAACTTGTTGAAATGAAGCTTCTTTGTAGCTCTCCACATCGCTGAGCAGAACTGTACCACTTTATTCACAAATTGGAGTTTAAATTGTCACCACAGAGGCCAAGGTTTCTATTCTAGGCCTTTTTTTGTTTGCTTTAGAAATACTTCAGGTCTTTCTCTTCACCTGCTTGAGATCGAAATATATAAATCCATGGCCTGTTTTAACTTCCCAGGAACCAAATCTGAACCACTGCAGTGCCTAACGTGCAGGAAAAGACAAACAAAACCCAAAGTCCTCTGTTAACGTTTGTCTAATTATCCAATTAGCTGTACAGAACTAATTTTCCACAGTGTGTACACTGAGTGGCCTTCACTAAGAATCTTAGCACTGTGGTGCCAACGAGATTTGCAATCTGACATGTAAACCAACCAAAAATCCCCTGGGACCCCTCAGACTTCAGGACCAGCACGCATCGTGCCCTGACATTGGAAGCCTCTGCCTGAACTCATGCTCAAACAGACCTTGACTACCACATTAAAGCCTTGCTTCATTACAAAACCCTCGATTCTCAAAGAGTTGCTAGATTTGATACACGAAGCCTTTTTGTGGCCCTTTTGTGTAGGCTGCAATAAAAATCAAAGCCTCTTTTCAAGGCATGCTTTCCTCGTGGGTTGGAACTTGGCTTCGTGGAGCCAGTTGCAAACACTAGACAACTTTGAAGAGATCTTCAAAAAACCACACACCCAGAAAAAGCCATTTTTATTAGTCCATTAACGTGTCATTAAAGTATCTGCTTAGCCATGAATCAAAACCTCTGTCCTACCTAAGCAGAAACCCATCACGAATCAGAGTCAGTCCTCGTAGAGCAAACAACACCAAGTTGACAAAACAGAAGAGTTTCATCTCCAGGATTCCTAAGAATTACTCAAACTGAAGAATCCTCCTGGGCCCTGACTACATACACACACCAGCAAGGGCTGATTTAGGTCTCAACAAGATAAACCATTAAAAAAAAAGCCAGCAGAGGACTACTGGAAGAACAAGACTCTTCAAATCCCCAGGTAACTGAGGCTGCATGCAACACAAGGCCAGTAAAGCAAGTTTAAGAATGAACTGACTGAGATGGAAAACACTAAGAGTTATGGAGTTAGCTGAAGAACTTTGCAGGGATAAGAAATGAGAGATCAATAGTAAGCTGAATGAACGCCGATGTACAGAATCAGAGAGGCACACAAATCAGAGAGGCAGAGAGAAGCATATCCAATTATTCCTCAAACTAATTTTTTTTTTCCTCTCCTTCCCTCTCTCCTCACCCATAACGAATGCCTGAGATAAAGGCTACCTCCCAGATTAAATCTTTCATTAAATCCTAGCTATTACATCAGTTTTCTTATGACTTTTCTATGCCTTCCTCTAATCCAGGCCAAGAACCTTCTGATGCTCTCTGCACAGTTTCCTATTTCCTAGATAGACACAAACCCCAAGCATGCCCCACTGCTGGACTCTTATGGACGTGTCCTCAGCCCAGGCTCAGCTCCAAAAGCAGAAGCTGCTCATGGGATTTAATTGCCCCCATGTACCACAGGCCAAATTCCAGCTACATTAAGTTCCTATTTCTCACTCAAATTGTATTTCCAGGGGCTTAAAAAAAAAAAAAGTTAATATTTTTAGGACGAATGTTTCACAAACTGCTGCTTCACCACCTTCAGATAATTATTCTTCTTGGCCCTACAGTGACTGCTCAGCTTTAAGAAATACAAGAGTGAGACTGTAACTGGTGAAGCCTCCTCTGTCATCAAGAAGATGCCCTCGAAGCACCATCCTCCCTCACATCCTCGTACCTTTTCTTTGCAGACTGTCTCCCAACATGTTCAGAACACAACTGCTGGAATTCAGGAGGTCAGTCACTTATGGCTATGCCCATTTTACAGCCATTCTCAAAAACCACCCTATTGATTACAGTTTCACCAGAGAAAATGTTACTGGAACATAAAGTCATTGATATCCACCATATGGATTTGAAAACTCTGTCCTCCACCCCCACCAACACATCTGCCAGAACCCCAACCAAGTCAAATGATGATTTTGTAGAGAGAGATTTACAAATGTCACTCAAGTTTTTCAAGTGTTCATACACGGTCTCTCCCAACTCTCTGAAAGCAGAGTATACACTCCGGCTTCAGCTACAGTATCAGCTTCTGTATACCCCAGGAAGAAACAGAAGTATCTGGAAAGAGCACAAATTTCCTGTTAAAATCCCACAGAAGAAGATCCTGTTCAAACAGAGTCTCTTAACTGACAGCAAACCAAACCTATCTCAGTGACAAAATTCCTACTGGCAATCCGAAATGCCATTTCACATTTACTCCACGCTTCATTCTGCAAGTTGTAATTACGAGCTCAACACAATTCTGGATTTCTTCCCTTCCATCTCTTGTATCTCCAACCACACGCGTTTGCATTGAATAATTCATATTTTCGAGGCAGTAGTGTCTATCAAGATAGGCTTATCAGCACGGCTTGCACATACTTGTGCTTGCATTTTGAAACCGCCGCCGCGCTGCGCGACATCGTCGCCGTCAAACCCACCCCACGAAACCAGGCGGCTCTGTTTTCTTCAATTACATGAAAAATGAAGGAATAAATCCACGCTGAAGTCTTAATATTTTGCTTTTATAGTTACTCAAGCACTGAAAAAGCATCTGGAAAAAAATTCCTAAAGCATGAAGAACACGTTCCTCCACCCACATGCACTCATAACTCAGATTCCAAACTGAATTTTACTGAGATTGCCAAAAATATTTTACACTTTTAACACTTGGGAGCTTTCAAAGCACCTTTTCCAAATTTCTACAAACATCAATACCTAACAGGACTATATAGTCCACCTAACATCGCTTGCAACAAGTTTCAGGCAGAGCTGAGGATCAAGCTCAAACCTAACCCTACACCCACGCTCCCTGTAAACAAAAGGTTCTTTCTAGAAATATCTCTTCAGACGTATAGATTGTTCCCCTGGAAAATGCTAGAAGAACAACAGCGAATTACAAATCAAATATAGGGGGGGAAAAAAAAAATAAACAAACAAAAAACCCAACCCAAACACTCCAGCACCTATTACTTCTGCAGCAATTAGGTATGAAAAAGCTGACACTCCTGTAACGGAGAACGTGAGCCCCTGCATGGCACCGGCGACTGCTCCGTCAGCATTTAATTTAGGTGTGTTTAATTTAACATGCCTCTGATCTCCACTTGCATAAGTTAAATGTATAAAGTGTTAAACACCTTATTTTCATTACCAAAAAAAAGCAGCTTATAAGGACTCTCCTGTGCAGCTGATCGTTTGCTCGCTAATTCAGTGCATAAAAGGCTTTTCCAATAAATATTATGATCACTAGAAGACTCAAATTTAGATTCCCCTTCTTCCCAGATATTCTCTGTGGGGCTGCCCATACCACTACTCCAACTATATGTTTTATAACCAGTTTGTGAGACTCAAGGTGCAAGGCCGTTCTGTATTAACAGCAGCCTTTTATTTCCCCTCCACAAAACACCATCCAATTAATGGACTTAGAGCTTTTACAAGACATTCGTTTCCTAAGTCTGGGAGGAAAACCTACACAACTGCTCTCTGCTGCTTTATAAAGGAGGAAAAAGTACAAAACAAGAGACCAAAACCAGAAGCAACACATTTGCAGACGCTCACCATGGCCCTACAATTAGCAGAAAGCCCAAGCAATCAGATCAATTAAAACAGACTCAGCCTTGGGGACCTGTCCGTGGAGCAAAACATTTTTGAGATGATAGGAGCAGAAGGCAGTGTTTCCACTTTCTAACCCAGTGTTATCTCCAGCTCTCTTAATATATAAATTGTCGTGACTGTTTTGCAGAAAGCAGGAGGAAAAAAAAAGACTAACCTTCCACTGCAAAACATGTTAAACCTGTGAAAGCAGAAACTTGGGTATTGAAAACCTTGGCAAAGCCTGACTAGATACAGCCAAGCAACATTTCAATAAAAACAGTGAATTTCTGTCAAACAGTAAAAGGTCTAAAACTTCCAAGCTAAAATGAAGCAGATTTTTATTTTTTTTCCAGATTAAAACCTAACCCATATGTTTTGTATCTCTGAAGAGTGGCTGGTATTTACAGCCCTTCACATACAGGTAGCGTCAATATTTCAACAAAGCAATTTGAATGTTAAACACTCTTGTAAAGGAGGAGAAAGTGAAGCAAGTTAACACATTCTCAATCTCAATTTAAGATCTGAGATTTGTTTTTCCAGACAGAACCAGTAGTTAGCTTCTTTGATATCTTCCTGCAATTAAATAAGGTACAAAATCAACTTTATAGGAACAAAGTTTTCCAATGGGGGTATTTTAATAACCAGTAGAAAATGAACGTCTGGTTTTCATCAAGCTCTAAGCAGATTGCCTAAAAGCAAGAACATTGCTATTTAAAAAATGAATGGCCTTATGTGTAAGTTGTAAACTATGTAAACTATTAGTTCATCCCAGGAGGGTTTAAATGTAGCAGGAGAAGAGTTTTAGTTGAAACAATTCATGGGGAACATTGCCTTAAAACCAAATCAGCAGGTTTGGCTCCGGTCAGTGCAGGACTGCTCAAACTGGTGTTAAACTAAAGCTGCACTGTGAATTAAGAACAGGAAACTGGCAAGAGAATGGCTTAGGTGACCTAGGATGCTGCTGATGTTGAAATTAACTGCCAGCAGAATGAAAAAGAAAATAATAATAATAATAATAATAAAGTCTTTAAAAGCATTGAAAATAAGAATCAACAATTTTTTTTCCAGATTAATTTTTAGAAGTTGCAGTTAAATGTATAAAACACTGACGGCCACCATGGGCACACTATTAACATTTTTGAAACCTTCAAGGGAAGAATCTCCGATACAGAAATTCCACAGAAGGAATTATTGAGCCTATAGAATGTTAGATATCTAAAAAGAACAAACCTCAGGAAAAACAGCACACCAGGCTTAAGCTGTTTCAGTAAAACCCAGACACATTTGCATTTAATAACTGGACAATCTTCTAACAAGCAGTTGCTAGAAATCTAGTGCAAATAACACTTCCAAGTACCTCTTCTAGCATTACTAACGACTCCAGTAACTGCAACCACAACAAATTCCAGCAGGTACTGGATGACTTCTCAAGAGGCACGGTCAACACCCCAAATTTTTTTGCAAGTAAATGAAAAGCATTCTTTCTTTCAAGCAAGGCATCGGTACCATATCACTGCTTTAAACCCACATACCACAGGTCAACTAATGACTTAGAAACTTTCCCTAATTTCCAGCGCATCCAGTTGTTTTCCAGGCTCGTAACTGAGGTATGCCGAGTGCTTTTTGGCACGCTTGGATAGAAACATAAAAAGCCTCAACTCTTGTCACATAAAGCTTCTCAAAGCTAGGGGCCTCATCTGCCAAAGAAACTTTTTCATGCTCTTACAGTGTTTGCTCTCTTTATTCGCAAATCTGTTGTTCATTTGTGGTGAGCATGATAACAAACAGATGAGATGGAGTAGCGCTCTCTGAACGGAGCGAGAGTCAGCTCCCATCTGAAACTCGGGGCGGTGAAAGTCAAGATTCAGTGAAGAGTTAACAGTGTACAAAAGTCGATACTGAGCAAAGAGTTAACTGTACAAAAGCCTAAAGCAATGAGTTCATTCTGTTCTAGGCTACTTAGCCAATGGACAGCCCAAAATTGAACCAGCCGGAATTCATTCAGCAGTACTTCTTTCTTCCCATAGCTCCCTGGGCTGTCGTTATCAACCTGAGGATAGCAAACATATGGATCATGAAGATTGAGTCAGTGCTGGAAAGAAGTGGCACAGCCTAACAGCCCATAATAAATGAAGTTTTGATCCTAACTTGGATCTTAGTACTGAGGTATAAATGCGTCTTGTGGGGAAAAGTCTAGGATCAGCCCAAGCTGGGTGGAATTAAAGCATTCTACTGACTTCTCCTCTTGCTGATCACCTTGCTACCAGCTCTTGGACAGTTTTAATCTCCATCCTTTTGCTGGGTTTCCACTGCTGTCAATAGGGGACAGACAGCTGAGATTACTGAAAGGGAAGACTACACTTGATTTAAAATACTCAGTCACGTAAGGGTTTCACTGCACAAACCACCACGGGTTCTTCAGAACACCACCTGGATACCTTAGCTGTAGCCACTCTCTACTAAAAGGGAAGTGAGCAGCTTTATTCATCACACGCAACTACCGCTCTGCGTTGAGAAGGGAGCAGGGTGTCACATCCAACACTATCCAGCATTTTGTCCACCCTGAGCAGAGGTTGGTCACTGGTTTGGGCACAGCCAGCCCCATGGGGACAGAGGAGAACAACCGTCAGACCGGCGTTCTGCAGGAACACGAATCACAGCCTGTTACAGCAACTCTTCCTTTAGTAATTTCCAATGCAGAAGTTAAAATAAAGGTGCAAAGTTTACAATTAAGGAAGAGGGAAGAAAAATTGCATTTGCTCAAATTAACTTCTTGGCATCATTTCTGATTTTGAATAAAGTACATCAGCTGGTTTAAGATATTGGTTTTAATTCCTGGAAATTTTCAACTCTAAAATCTTCAGTAGCTTGTTTGTGATTATTGAGCCCATTATAATTCCCAAGATGTAGCAGATTGTTCTCCACTTCCTTTCTGCAGTTGTTTTTGTTTGGTTGGGTTTTTTCCCATTTATTCAGATTGCTCAGCTTAAATCCTCCTTGTTTACAAATGAAAAAACACGGGCAGCACCAAACCCACGACTGGATTTGTGAAGGGCACCGATGCTAAAAGGTGAGCGACGATGCTGGGTATCTGCCAGCCCTAAGCTCGTCTCGGCTTATTAGCCGGGCTCTGTGCCAGCAGTGCTGAGCTGGCAGGGGGTGCGTGGGGAGCGGGGGGTGACAGCAGTGGCACCAGCTAACAGGAGGGAGGGGGGGTTGTGCGTGTGCGTGCAGGATAAGGAAGCTGTGGCAGAGACGAAAGAACAGGAGAGAAATGAGGCTTGCTCCAAAAAAAGACTGCAGTTACGGAGGTATTAATAGCTTTTGGAAGCCAAATTTTTATCATTCATTCACCTACTTTTGTTCTTTCTATGAACTCCAGTACAGAATTGCTATTTTCTTCTGTAGGACATTTCTCCATCTGTTGCAGGAAAAACATCCCTATATAACAAACTTTCCTAGGAATTAGTAGGAAAATTTTATGTAGAGAAAAAAAAATTATTCTGATTTAATAACCAGTCCTATTTAAAAGCTACAATAAAAGAATGATGCAAAAGAGAACTTTTTTGATGCCACCACTGTTACCCTGCAAGTCTTGTCTACGAGCAGCACATCCACACACTCTCCCCAATCCACCTAATCACGTATTAGTCACACAAGCAGTAAATCCCTAAAAGCACTTTGGCTCGGGTCATGCAAACGCTGGATGAACCAAGTTACATCAGTTCTCATCTGACTTCCAAGCAGCGAGCCGCACGTGACTGCTGCTCTGCCCGGGGAAATGTGGGTCAATACGTGTGCATCCTCCCGCGGAGCGTGCACGCTCTCGAGGGACTCGCCGCAGCGTGATTCAGGAGCACCGGGCTGTCTGCGGGCGCACGATGCACTTTTATTAATGAGATTATCGCTGCTCCTGGCCGCTGTGTTCACACTGCGTGGATCTTCCAGGAGTCTGGAACACACAGAGCAAAATCCTCCGTGCCTCTTAGGGCCGAGCTCTGTCTAAAATGTTGAAGTGATTTAGGAGGCTGCCAGGCGCACCGCACCACGGTAGCCGTTGAAAGGAAACGTCTTCCTTCAGAAATAATTAATCACCCGTTGTGTTGGAGTATAAACATCCTGATCTAACAGGCGTGTGTTTCTCTCAGCTGAGCAGCAGCGAGGTGGACAATCCAAACCCGCTGCTGGTTGGGAGCTGGCAGTCCTGCTGCTCGCTTGCTCGGAGCGGTGTTCCTCCCCAGGACGTGCCCTCGCTGGACGTTGGTAACCAACAACCTCACTGAAGCAACCCCTTCTTCCAAACACCATTCCCTAGTAGTGTCAAAGTTCAGCAGATCCACCTTAGATCAGTGTTGTCGCTCTTACACAAGCAGAGCCGTCCTCTTCATATTTAGGTATTTTGGACAAAAGGGCTAATTCTCCTGTGACCTATGGGAGCCACAAAACCGAGAGCTGAATAGCACCAAACAAGATTTTATGAAAAGATGGCTTTTATTCAGAATAAAGCTGTATCAGCCTATGTGTTACTCCCTTGTTCTAATTATATAGGACAGCATCTATTTAAACTGCCAAGTTAATGACTTCAAATTTGATCAATAGTCTCTGTTTATTCAGCCCAGTGCTACTGACAGTCACCAGGGATGAACAACAAAACAAACAGACTGGTCAGAGCCAATCTATGGTTGAGCAAGAAAAGCCAATCTGTGCAGCAAACACCCTTCGATTTAGGGGGAAGGTGGGAGGGAGGTCTGTCGCCTGTGGACATCGATGCAGTCCCTTTCCCCATACCCATAAAACATTTATCCCCATTATTCTGCTAACGCTCAGCTCAGGAGTTGAGTGAGCTCAAGCAGAACTAACATCTCAGATACAGAATGACTCCAGCCCCTATCTTGTACCATCCAGCGGCGTTAAATATTTCCATTTGTTTTCAGATTAAGCACAGTAGGATGTGGCAACGACAAGAGGACATCACCAAGTCTCTGGACCAGAAGCAGTGACTTCCCCTGTTGTCACCAAACCCACTACGGAAGGAAATTTCCTTTGGAGCAGCTTCAAGAAAAGCTGGAACCACCTTCTTGAAAGCAGGATGAAAAATGTCCTTGACTGAATCTCCATCCAGAAGATGTTAGGAATGTTTTAGTTACAGACTGGCTTTGGAGAGCAAAATAAAAATAGAGTTTAGAATGAAACCAGATAATGTAAAGCGTGCATGTAGCATTCTAGCAAAGTTATTTGTTTATTAAAAAAAAATCAAATGCTTTCGCTGCAAAGTCACTTTCTCAACAGTGGCTTAATAGCAACCCATGGGGACCTTCCTCCCCAGGCAGTGTTTTCTAAGCACAACTTGCGAGCTACTCAGTAAAGGAACCCCCCTCTCTAATCCAAGTGAAACCACAGGCACAACAGCCGGGATCTTGATGAAAGTGTTTTAGTGCATCATCCTGACCGGGATATTTGCTTCCAGTTGTCTCGGTATCACACATTCATCACTTTGCCTGCAACAGCAACTGTTTGCTCTTTTCCTTGTACACAGCATCAGCGACCATTACATCAATAAATTCTAATGCCAGTACTGCTCTGAGATAGGATGATCAAAGGTATTATATAAATAAAGGAGAGCTGGAATGAAAAGATCCCCTGTCTCTTCCTATACAACCTTAATGTATGTGTTTCATATTCAGAGACAGAATTTATGCAAGTGACACCGCTCGGCTGCAGGATTCTGCAACAAAAATGATGAAGAAACTTCTCCTAAACAAAAAGCTCTTTATCAAACTACTATATTAACACATCCAAAGTCCAAAATTTAATAGCTAAAAATCCCAATACATGAGGACAGCTGGTTCAGTCAAAGCTGAAGATGTTTGCTCTCCATTTTAAATTGATTAAATAGATTCAATACATTACATTTTGCACGGATGGTTAACAGTCCTAATATTCCAGATAAAATGAAATGCTGCATGAGGAAAATTCTCACTTGGGCTAACTCTCACTGGATATATTACTTGCTCTCAGAGTAATTTAGTATAACGGAGGCCGAACGATTTCACTGAACAGGATTACTAAAAACATCTCTTCACAGTTCATGACACAGAAGCTCCCAGAAATATCTATTTCTTCACTACCTTCTTAACACAGGGAATGCAACTGGAAACGGGCTAACGTCTGCTTTGTAGGAACCACAGCATAATATCATGTTTGTTTGGGGTTTTTTTCCAGAAGGTGAGTCTTATTTATCAAATAGTCGAGATATTAAAAGCCTTTCCTTTGCATTTATAGCACTAACGGGACTTGCACACCTGGGAATTGGACACTGTTGAAGCGCTGAATAACAAACTACCAAAAAGCAAGGAAAATTTAATACACAATTTCCATAAGAGAAGAACCTTTAAACACCATTTAAACACCAATTTCACTCCTTACCAGAACGAGCTACGTGGCACTAATGTGAAGTGATAGTGCTGGCCTTTTAATTAAAAAATGCCAGTAGGAGGTTGATGCATCGGCGGATGCTGCAAGCGACACGCTAGCAGGATGCAGATGAATCTTTGTGTAAGGAATTAACACAAAATTAACATAAAAAGCAAACCCAAACCCGTATGTCAAAACAAACATATAGGGAGTGTTATTACAGGTGCTTGATAAAGTCATCTGGATGTTTCCATCAATGAATGTTAAGTTGGGGGGGGAACAAGAAACCAAAATGCTCTCTGTCCATTTGTGTAATTAGAAATTTAATTCATGAAGCTCCATTTACCTGTAGGTGTGTGGTGGACTAGATACGTTCCTGTCCCTCCCCTTCCTACCTCAGAGCTCCTCTCCCACTCCCCCAGGCTGCTCCTTCCCCATCTCCTGTCCTGGGGTCAGGACCGGGGACCCCTCCTTGCCACCTCAGGGGATTCCTTCTACCAAGCTACTCATCTCCATGAGTCCTGGATCCCTGGTATGCTTAAGGTTTTATCAAAGGCCCTTATCAAATTTGACTGAAATCAGATAGAGCGCCAAAAATAAATGAGAGGAGAATGACAGGTGAGATCTTTTTCAGCCCAGTCATTTTTTAGTCTGGAAAGAAGACTAAGCTTGTCCCATAAGTTTATCCATCAGGCTGATGGTCAACTAAGTCAGCACCATCTCCTGAAATCTGTGGACAGCTTCACTGCTGATTTGTGAAATGACCAAAAGCCTGAAAACCTGATTAATATCAGCTTTCCAATCTAGCAGAAAATCCCCACAAAAATATTTGCTGGATCCTTTTCCCGTTGGTCTTGCAACAGCCTAATTCCACCACGCCAGAAGAGGCTGGCAGCCACGACCGGGACCTCCTGCACCAGTCTTGGGTTGCTGCTCTCTCTATATAAAAAGCTCTACATCGGCATCTGGAAGCATCACTGTCCTTAAATCTGGCAGCTGATGTGGCCTCCCCGCTGAAGAAACATTACAGGAAGAGCAGGACTTTTTGTCTTTACTTGGTATACACACTATCAAGGAGAAGTCAGTTTATCCAAAGGCTTCCAGTCTATTTACTCACCACTCCTACAGCGACTATTTCCACCACGTTTACACTACCAGCATCACCTCAAACATCACGGATTAATCTCTTGCCTTCTGGTGTTTCAAAGTCTGTTTTCTCTCTGCACACTTGTAGGATTTACATCCTAAGGCAATGATTAAAAATGAAACAAAAACAAAAGTACTACTTTCCAACTGGGCTTTAGTTTCTTCCCCCCCTCCCGCTATAAAAAATAGTTCAATTTGGAAGTAGCACATGCAGACTTGATAAGCATCCTGTGAAGGAAATGCCTTGAATTGCAGACTACTTACACGACATTTTCCCAAGCAACTTTTTATAAATCCCATTTGATGGCTGGGTTGCTAATTTCTCTTGAAGTTTATCAAAACATTATTTGTAGACAAGTCAAATTACTTCTGTGATTGAACAACAACCGTAATAATAAAAATCACTGTGACTGCAAGTCCAAGCCAAGCTGTTGGATTTATACTAAAGTATTATTTATGCTGTTACCAGACAGACCTTTAACTCTGAGGAGTTATTTAACTTTAAACTAAAGAACACGCCGCAGAAAAGCGCCCATTTACATGTTTCGTTTGCCTAAGTCTCCTTCTAGACCACATAAAAGCAGTGCTAATAAGAACTGGTGACAGTGCAATTATTAGAGCTGATTGCATTACCCTAAGCAGATCTGGGGGTTACAGTCTGGCCGACTGCCTCCCATACCTGTGCTCGTTTACTGTGCTGGAACAGACACAGCTAATTAATGTCTCAAAAAAAGTCACGCTCGTTTCCTTAAAAATCTTGCAAAGAAAGAATAAAAGATGTAGGTGCTCCTGTTACAGCATATTAGCTGTACACGTAGCATACTGACTTGTAGTTAATATGCAAAAGTCAGTCGTACAAAGAGCAAGACGTTTACTCCTCTAGCCTGTGCTTTTACAGTAGCAAACTTAATGTTGGGTTATTTAATGAGGTCTAGGATCTGAAAAGGTGTGGGGGGGAAGATTTAAACCCAAGTGTATTTACATCACACAACTACTTAGCTGAGTAATTCATTAAAGTGTTGGTTCCCAATTCAGACCCCTTCTGTGACTGCAGTATCCTCACAGGCTGATGGGCCACGCTGTGTTGTGCCACTCGCTGGCAACCTATGAGCTCCCTAAACTGACCCACGCTTTTTAACCTTACCTCACCTTATCTCAGCCCTCAGCTGTGAAAGGGGGACCTCAGCCAAAGCGTTTTCACTCCAGTTAAAAACAATTTCAGGAGTGGGTTAAGTGCATCACCAGATTGCAGCAAAAAAAAAATGTTTCACGTAAGAAATAGCTGGGAGATGAAAAACCAGATATGCAGAAGTTCTCTGCAAATTCCAAAAGCCCCAACACTTCAAGCATTTTATTTTACTTTTTTTTTTGCCAAGCCATTTCTGTTCTGTCCAATCTGTTGCTGCAGAGTGTTCACAAACACACGTGAAATAAGAACATGCCAATCACAGTACTTAGCGTGACGGTTACTTGTCTGCAGATGTTTTTAAGGAAGAGATACAAGAGACACTGCTTGGAATTGCTATATATAACCCTGAAGTAAATACCATTTCAAAAGCCCAGAAAATTCACACAATTTTTCTCTCAAGGGCTGACATCAGACCTTTAGCTTACATTCACCTACTCAATTCCAAACCCCCTTCACCCAATCGAACGGATTCTCTTCCAATTAACACTAAAGAAGCCTTTTTCAACGAGGTACCCGCTAATTAGACTTACACTTGTAGAATATGACACCTCTGCAGTTTAATTCCAAGTTTAAAATGAAGTTCCCACACATGCAAAAAAAAAAAAACCAAACCCAAACCACAAACACATCAGCTGCAAGGATAAAGCACAAGACATCCCTTGGAAGTATCTCAATCACAAGTCTGAATCAAACTGAAATTCATTTTCCTAAATTTGACACTTGTGTAGTCAAAAAATGGTGTTAAAGCAACAGCACAATCCATACGCTCTGTTAATTTTCACATGCAATCTGATCCTTTTATTTTATTGGTGTTTTTCTTTTGCTCTTCAGGAAAATGGAGCAGATGCATTTCGAAAGGGGTTTGCTATTCAATAAACTTTTTGGGTCACGCAGCCCATGTATGAGATGTAAAAATGCTGACCACAGAGACTGAATTTGCTGCAGTGATGTCTCATTTGCTTTGGGGATGCCACACAGACCACAGCTGGGGTGTGAGGAAGTCAGGACCATGAAAA
The DNA here is from genome assembly GCA_027560015.1 of Chloroceryle amazona. Taxonomy (NCBI): domain Eukaryota; kingdom Metazoa; phylum Chordata; class Aves; order Coraciiformes; family Cerylidae; genus Chloroceryle; species Chloroceryle amazona. The sequence continues at coordinate 38,881 of JANHFX010002763.1, forward strand.
AAGGACAGTTCAAGCTGACGTTAGTAGCTGCCTTGTATCCAAAATAAAGAAGAAGGGCAACTACCTTCAAAGGGGTTTTAACCTTTATTTGATGGAGAAAAATACAGAGGAGAGCTTTTAATAACAGTGCTGTGGAAATTAGGGAGATTAACTAGAAGAATAGATTTTTAACACATTCATATTTAATTTGCCACTTTGTGAAGTAAGCCAGAGATGGAAACTTTAAATCGCTGATACATGTTTCAGTGTAATCTGACCACGAAGGGAAATGGGCAGATTTTTATGGAAGACAAAAAATGCAAACACATGAAAAGGTCAAAGAAAACGCTGTTTCCCCTAATTCACTCGAACAAAAATGTCATTGTACTCCAAATCACAAAATGTACCTAGAAAGACCTCATCAACTTGAAGAGAAATGATTGCATCCTATCGACAACATTTCTTTCCCTATGACTGGGTTGGACCAGACAGGGGTGGACCAGATGGCTTTTAACTGTCCCTCCCCACCCAAACCACTTTATGATTCATTACTGCTCACCTAAAAAAAGCAAAAACCACTGCAAAAGAAATGTAATACCAGGTTATCTATGGAAGAAAGAGAAACCGATTTTGTTTTCTTCAGCAGTCTTTCTTTGTAACTAGTTGGGAAAGAAGCATCTACCATTCAGAGAAAGCAGCCATGGCTAAAACTGCACATTAGTGAGGACATTCAGCACCACATAATATTCCTGGAGTATTCTAGTGGTCGATAATACTTGAAGCTAATAGTGTTGTTTAACACCATCCTTTAGTCCTAAATGGGCTGCTGTATGTTCTTACAAGAGAATTGGGAACCACTGTGGAAAATGGAAAGCTATTACAAACACCTAATTCCACAGGATTTTCCATCGTTTCTGATGGTCATAACAGCACGACACAGGGCTATGAACTTAATCCATCTGAATGCCTTCAGCACCCAATGGCCAACGCCAAGGGCTGGTGCTCACCGGGACGCGATGCTGGAGCCGGTCCTCTGCCAAGGACAGCTCCCTCCAGCTGTGGTGAGGTGAGCACAGCTGGAACAGCCTGCGGTGAGGTGAGCACAGCTGGAACAGCCTGCGGCACCACGCAGGCACTGGAGGGATTGTGCATTATTTCTGCCTTCCTCCCAAACAATAATGGATTGTTTCACCCACAAACAGACCAACAAACCTTCCATTGAAATCCTTGTTGTTAAATTGTATTAGTATGCAATACTAGTGTCCCTAGCCTCAAAAAAAAGCCCAGGCAGGAGGATTTTTTTCATGGGGGAAGGGAGGAAGAAGAGTAACTGGGTGAACCACGCTCTGCCAGCTCTATCTGTCTGTGCTGTGAATTGGGTAGCCTTGGGGATTTTTGCCTGCTGTGCTTAGTGTCCTTGACAACAAGCCAGTTTGAATTTTGGCCTTTAACTTGACAAAAATGACTTACTGAAGAGGAAGGCATCAAGCTATTACAGCCCTGTGGAGAGATTCTTTCTGAAACAGCATGCATGCTTATTCTGCCAATTCAACTGGAGTATTGGTAAATTTATCATCCAGCCTCTGTACCCCCAAATATTCCCAATGCAGTCACCAGTTCAGAAGAGAATATTTGAAATAGAAACTTTCAACATTTTCGCTACGTCCTCCCATTGCATTTTAAGACTTTCAAAGAAAGATAAGAGATGGAAAACAGAGAAAAAATATCTCCAGGGATTCCCTCTCAGAAATGACTGAACTTCCCTTCAAAGAGAAACAAAGTTTAAAAAACACACAGCATCTTAACCTGTTATGAACCTACAGTCTCTCCTTTAGCAAACATACGTGCAGGTTTCTTCTTGTACTATATTCATACTTAAATAAATCTTTTGTAAATTGATATACACTAATAAACAAGCTCTAGCAAAGCTTGTGGTGTGGTTTAAGAAATCATTACTCTTTCCCTTTCCTGTTTTTGTCTCTCAGAATCAACTCCCAACAGAAAGCAACACACCTCAGCTTTCCCAAGTCCAGCATCTTAGTTTAAAGTTTTGAGCAAGACTTACACGGAGAAGCTGAATTTGCACTGAAGCAGCTGAAGTACGAGCACAGCTTTTCTTCTGCCAGTTTTCTCACGGTAAGCGACAAATTTTTGGCAATGGGGGTCAGCAGACTAGCAAGGAGATAACATCTTGAGTTACCTCAGCAATATCTGCAGGAACTCATTTGTAAGCACCCGAAACATCCCTATTTGAGAGCAGTGCAGCTTCCTCACTGCCGGCCAGTGCTCCGTGTCGACTACCTGCATGCTGCTCTTCAGGCTTTCCAGTATACCTGCTAAAAAAGGGGAGATGCTATCAAGGTAGAAAAAGCTGAAAATCCATCAACTGTAGTGCTGTCCTCAGGTCAAAAGAGGAAGGAGGCGGCATCCTGGGCTGGCAGGAGCACCGAGGGCTATACGTGAGACCTTGACACAGGCACACCCTAAAACCTGAACGGATCCACGCCAGGAGAAACGATGCAGCGGTTGGCAACAAGTATCTCGAGACTCAAGATCTTGCTGACTCTCTTCTTCCCTGGCAAGTGCTGGTATAGGAAAGAACAAACCATTTTCAGTAAGAGCTTGTTTCACTCTGGGAGAATAAATCAGCATTGGCTTTCAGGAAAATATCAAAGCACTAATACAGGTAAAAGCTTTCCGTGATATTGCAGAATTTAGTCCTTTTTGCAGGCATATTTTGACCATTTCCAGAGGAAGCATAATGGAAAAAACATAATAAAAAAGATTAAAATCCTAATTTAGGGAAAAAATGTGGCAGATGGAACTGTCTCTTCTAGCCTTTTTGTTTTCCAATATTCTTTTCACTCAGGTCTTACATGAGTTGCTCTGCTGTGTACACTACACCAACCGATTTAACCACATCTCTTCCAACCAACCTGGTCCAAACCAAGAAGGCAGCTGAGTGAGTAGTTAACTCTAGAACCATAAATAGCAGCAAGTGAACTAACCAGATTAAATCCACCTTTAAGCATGTCCACTGACTGGACTTGCTTCAAGTCGGGCAGCAATCCAGGTAAACCTCCAAAGCACACACCCCACGGATGGTATTTTCATACAGCACTTCTTCATGCTGGGATCACCAAGCACAGCTCCAGAAACAACCGAGGGGGGCTCAGTTCTTGTTATTTACAGTGGCAGCTTCAGCAGCCTTCGAGTTGCTCTCAGTAAGAGGTCAAGCACACGGCACAAAACACTGTGGTGTAAAATGGTCTTCCTCGCAGAGAAACTGGAAACACCGCTCGTATTACTCCCGGATTGACAGTTAATTTTGCAACAGAAAGAGAAAGTATGATGCTACAAAATTTCAGAAATGGAAAAAAAAATCGAAACGAGCCATTTAAGGAAAGGGATGACAAAACTGCTCTTAGACTGATAGGTACTATGGAACAAAACAAAACAAAAAGAAACCGTTAACAAAAAAAAAATCGTTAACAAAAAAAAAGAAACCATTAACAAAAATAAATCCTTAACGAAAAAAAGAAATCCTTAACAAAAAAACAAGAAGAAATCATTAACAAAAAACAAGAAGAAATCATTAACAAGAACCAGCAGAAATCATTAACTAGCTCCACTGCCACATCCCAAATTGCATTTCGTTATCTGAAGACATTCAATTTGAGAAACGAAACTTTCGAGTTTAGAATAAAGTACTTATTGTTTCTACTTTCCCTGCCTGAGGGGGGGGATAGTCAAACAAAGTCCTTTTGGAAGTTTAATTTACTTCCACTAGGACAATGGTACTGGCACAGCTTTGACTTGCTGGGAGAAACAAAAAAAGGAGGCTTGCTCCCCATAGCCTGCCCAGAGGAAAGGGCAGCTCTCCGGATTCCCGCTCCGGCAGCCCAAAGGTGCCAGCTGGCCGGCTGCAGAGGCTGCGCTCTCCGCTTCCCCTCCCGGGAGAAGAATCTTATTTTTATCATCTAAGTCCCCAGAGCCACATGCCCCGAGCCTCTTCGCCATCCCTATCCAAAAGGCTCTCAACAGCCACAAATCTCCCTTCGTGAAAACGCTGCTGCTTCGTAGCGCAAGTGGGGAAGAGAGGCAGAGATCCAGCGCCTCGCTCGGCATCGCACAGGAAACCTGCGGTGAAGCTCAGCGCCGAGTTCCAGCCCAGCTCCGACCACAACCAGGCAACCCGCTCCCAGAAGACGCAGAGCAGAGCAAATCCTTGCGAGAAGAAAATAACGAGACATCGATTTCGACATACTCCCGGATTACCAGGCAAAATAAAACTGGGAGCTCCTCAAGTCCCGCTCCCCACCACGTTGCCCGTTGCACTGACACCAGCTCAATATTCAATTCCAATTGCCAAGGAACCGCGGCCGGTCGGCTCTGCCTTCCTGCACCAGTGCCCTTGGGCTGCAAGCCGGAGTCTTTCTAACGTACGGCCATAAAACCACAGACAGCCCATGAAGTATTTACGATGTTTGATATAGAGATCCCTGCCCAGATATTCATCCTTTTTGAACACTGGACATAAAACTGTCCAGGTCACCAATATTAGTGCTGCTATTGATCAGTCAGTTAACTTTGCTGCATTGATCGATGCATTAGTCATGAAAGGGAAGCTAAACACACCAACATTCGTGACACATCTTAACCCGTGTCTCTACAACAATCCTACGTGAACACTGCTCTTAGGGAAAGCAATATTTGAGTTTCTACTTGAAGTCGCTGGAGTCTTTTTTATATCCCTTAAATTACAATTGCATATCTGCAAAAAGCCCCGAAGTCACCCATTTAGCAGTTAACAACCGGTCAGGTTTTGTGGATGGGACTTCCCTAAACTCTGCTGACTACAGTGAACTGAAAGCGGTGTCTGGGACACTCGGCTGCATCACCTCTTTCCTCTTTCTTTGCTACTGCTGAGCACTGTTGCCTTCCCTGCAGGAATCGAATCTGTCACCCTACAAATCCCCTTCGTCTCTCCCCTTCCTCCAACAGAAACCAGCTGCTTCTCCATCATCTTCCTCACTCCTCCCCAGTGACTCCAACGCTGCGCTTCCCTCCCCCTCACACCTGGGAGGGCTCTGCGCTCCCTCCAAAACTGCACCACCCCCCAGCACCTCTCCTGGAGGAGGGCAGTTTTTATCCTCCTGACTGCTCTGACCCTTGCTAAGCGAGATGCCTGGAGATGATGATTCGTATTCTCCTGTTATACCAACTCCTGCTTTTCTGTTACAGGAACTGGTTTTGCCATCAGACTTCGACGCGACCATCGGACCTTACACGCGAGATCCTCCCCCATCCTGCTCCATCTATGAAGTGATCCATAAAGTTTAAACTAATGCCTTTTCCTTCCCAATCTTTTCTCAGCTCCACACTGGTATCAGAAGCCAGCCAGCTTTTAACACCTCAGCTGAGACCCTGGTGAAAAAGCCAGAACCCAACTTGCAGCTTTTTTTTGGTAGAAAAGTTACATTTAGTTCACTTCTTCGCAGTCTTTCCAATTCCATCTGCAAGCTACCTGGAATAGGAACCTCTCGGATACCCAGCACAATGAGACTGCAGTTTTCACAAGTACTTCTGGGTGATATAACAGTATGAGCAAGACACGTGTAAGCCTTGGAGATGATGAACCCTTTGGAACTTCCCCAGGGAGCAGCAACTGCAGCAGCAAACAAAGGTTTCAGAGAAACACATCAGTAAAAAAAGGGACGAGTGCTCTGAGAAGGTGCCCTGAACTGTGGATCACGTTCCTCCCTGACCCAGCAGATCCCAAGTGGACTTCTGGAGCACATGCACTCACAATAGCACTTGATTATTTCCAGGTTTTGGTAATTCTGCCACTGTTGCATTACCCTGACGGCAGTACAGATGCAAAAAGACCACCAGCTTAGTAAGTCTGGCCTTACTTTGCCTAGAACTGCACCAAGCTGCAAGAGATAAAGGACGTGAATAGCTCTGGCTCCTACACCACGAGCAGCAGTGAAAGCTCCAATGGAAATAAGAGGAACAGGCTGAGAAATGGAGATATGATGAGAGATTAACGTGTTTGAGGATCCACAGAACACAGTCATTTTACCCAGCCTTCCAACCAATTTGATGATGTTGTGGAGTTGGGTTTTTTTTCAGTATTTCTAAACAAGATGCATTATTTGCCATTTAATTTCATTATAATTTGTCTTGGGATAGGACCAACACCATTCCATATAAGCTGGAAAATCATTACTGATAATCATCAGAGGATCCAGAGCTTTTAGATATAGTCACAAAAATAATCCCAACACCCTGCTACACAGACGAGGACAACAAAGTTATGCCTTTAAAAAAACCCAACCAACCAACCCATGAAAGGTTCCTCCACCGTTCCCTTCCCATTCACAAAGTAACGCTCACAGGCACCCGCAGACTAAGTGGTATTTACACAGCTATTTTCAGTAGTGCAAACCCTAAATGGTTCCTAATCACAGGAAACACAATGCAAGCAGTAAATCATAACAGAAGAGGTCCTCTGGCTTGATTTAAATCTGCTCAAATCTCCCAATAGCAAAACAGACGAGACAACAGAAGCTGTTGAAACAGGTAAGTCAGCACACCGGTCTCCAGCGAAGCCAAGGAGACAGCATTGCCTAACGATTCTAAAGCTAAACCTCTCCCAAAGCAATTTTTTATTTGATTAAATACAGCAAATTTTTGTCACGCCAGCCAGGTTTCCCGCCTGTAAAAACACAAGATGTGTCTGAGCAAGCAGAAGGTTTCTTCAATATAGTTAAAAAGAGGAGAGTAAAACACAATAATCCATGAAGTTGCTCAATAAGCTGAAACTTCAGTCTCTTCCAGAAAACGTTCTCAGCTGAGAAGACAAGTGCCTGCTAAAAGTAAAAAATGAATGTAGTTTTTGATGTAGTATTCAGCCTTTAAAATTAAAGCCAACGGCCTCTCTGTTATTTAAATGGTATCCTCCAGCTCAGAAGAAGGGCTATGGCCACGGCGTAAATTACTTAACTCACAACATTTTTATTGACTGACTTGCATAAAAATAAGCCACATTAATGACTGAGTTGACATTTAGTACACATCACCACAAAACTAATTTCAGATCAAACATCATCCGTACGACCTAAAAATATTTTCAGCCTTCTCATGTCCAAGAAAAGGATTTGCAGATTTACATTATCCTCCCAAACTTTGGTCTTCTAAAGCACAAGCAGTGCAGAATCAAAAAAAAAAAAAGGATTAAAAGAAAACCAGGCTTGTTTTTTCGTTTGTTTTTTGAAGAGCTGCTTCTGATTGATTGTGCTCTATGCCAGAAGCAAGTTAACCTGTAACTGAAGTTTAACTAGTGCCGTTTTCTCATTATTTGCCAGTTTTCTGCACCCCCAGAAGCAGCCCTATGTAGATCAATGCCAGTGACTCGGAATAACCCCGTGGCTCCTTCAGCCCAAGAGATTTCCAAGCATCCACCTGTTGCCTTTGAAGGATTGGATTGGACCTTATTTATTAATAATTCACACAGCAGCCTCAAGAAGCAGAAACTCTGTCTCTTCCCATTAAAGAAGCAGTCTCAGCATTGACCAGAGCAGCTTCCGGAAGACTTAATCCGGATCTTTTGGGGTGCAACATAAATTGGTTTATCCGTACGTGCAGCCTCGTAAGGAGGCACAACACACCCCGATTTTGGTGTCACCCACCTCTCGCTCGAGGAAGGAACTTCAGAAGCTGAATGCACAATTTGCCAGGTGAGAGCAAGTTGTGAGGAAGGAGTGAAAAGAAAAACCCCAACAAATTAAAACCCACCCACTTCCCCCACCAAAAACAAACCCAAACCAACCAAACAAAAATAAAAGCAAAGCTAAAAGCATCTAAATGCACATTTGCTCATTAGCAATCGTGTTATCCTCCCAGGCACACGGCAGGCTGGAAGGCTTTGCTCACTAAAGGAAGCAAGGCAAATTATGAAAGACTTTGCTAAAAGCCCCTGGAAATCCTCCTGGAGAGGGTACAGGGGAGACCCCCAAGAAGGGGCAGGGTGGTCTGGTCTGATGGAAGAGGGGCACACATGGACACTCCCCCCACAAGGAAGGTGCAGAAAAGACCCCAGGAAGGGCAGGGTGTCCTGGTTTGCTAAGGGGGTGCCACAGGAACAACCCCCCCCCCCCCAGCACCCCCACAGGGAAGGTGCAGAAGAGACCCCAGGAAGGAGCAGGGTGACAAGAGGAGGGACCACAGGGATTCCTCCCAAAGGGGAGGTGCAAAAGAGACCCCATGAAGG